>JANTBZ010051658.1:0-10284 GCA_024741255.1 Exechia fusca | reverse complement strand
ATAGAAATTGTAGTGCTTATCAATTCCTTCAATTCCTAAAACAACATTTCAACTAAACATAATTCATGGAAATGTTTTGCCCAGGTTTGCAATCGAGTACAGCAAATCCACATTTAGTGTTAAATACAGATACGGATGATGCACGGCTTACATTGGAATGAAATTAAGACCATTCACTGTGATATGTTCATAAAAGTCAGCTACATCGTGAATCGGAGATATTGCTCTCTCGAATTGCATTAATTGTTTTTTGAAAAAGTCAGTCTTTGTCGGACAAAATTATGATTCAAAAAGTTATTCGTAAAGTGACCACCCTCTATATTATACTATGCATTTTCGACAAACAACAAACTAACTTGAAGAGTTAATGAACATCAAACAACAAACAAATAAGTAGAGCACATGTATCCGGTTACATCTAGTATCGAGACGATGTAGTTTTAACATAATTCTCCGTTCCTCACCGCCTCACGCTCCCCTCCCAGCAACACCATCAACGAACGCGTCGACGTCCACACAAACGCCGAACGCTCATCGACCAGCCACATCGCCACATCCTCGACCGGCATCAACACCGTCGCCAATCCATCCGACTCGTACGCTTTCCTCTCCAACATGCAACCACCCTCTTCGCTGGCGGACAACAGCGGCAGCGGCGGTGCGGCCTCATCCAGCATCTACGACACCACAACCGCCACCACCGCCAACGAGTGCAACTACAAGAGCTGCTCACTCAACAACCGCAGTGGCGGTGGCGGCTCCATGACTGCCTCAGCCGCTGCCACAATGCAGCCGACATCTTCATCTTCGCGCCGAGCCAACAAATCCACCATCGCCGCTCAGCATCGCAGCATCGGCGACATCTGCTCGGCGGACAACAGCAGCTCAGCCTCCCAATCCCAATGCCCGTCAGATAATTTGGCCGCCAATTGCCGGCAGCGCCTGCTGCTGGCCGGCGCCGGCAGCGGTGCCATTCTGCCGCCGCCGCTGTTCGATGAGCAGCCATTCGGCGGCGGTGGCGGCGGCGGCGGCATTGGCATGAGCGTGGGCGCCCTGTGCGTCGACGGCGGCTCGGCACTGGTGTTCAATGGCAGTTCGATGGAGCTGCGCGTGCCGATCGATGCGGGCGGCAGCCAGCAGCTGCTCGGCGCCAGCACGACCAGCAACACGCCGAACACGCTGCGTCGCCACCATCGCTCGATTCCGCGTCAGTTTACGACGATGCCGGCGGCGGCGCATCACCACCATCATCAGCAGCAGCATCACCATCAGCAGCAGCAGCAGCAGCAACAGCAGGTAGGAATGTTGGAAATATTAGTTAATAATAATGGCGGAAAGGGGGCTGGGAAAATGCGCACGAATACGATATCTATCAGATCGGCCAGAGACGTCTCAAAAGATATTATTGTTGTATTACATATAAGATTGATATGCGCTGTTTATATTCAATTGTTGATCCAAAACAAATCATCGAGGGACATACATATCGGATATTCTTCTCTCTTCTGCCACTCATGCCAATTTGGCACATAGTGCAGCAACAAATTCGCGGAACTTCTTACGATCCAGAACCAAATCCTTCACTTCCGACCAGGTCTTGCTGTCGGCCGCGGCTTCAGGCTCGATCGAACGCCTCTAGGTGTCTTTCGGCCTACCACGCTTTTGTCGACCCGGTCCAGTCCAGGGCCTCGTACGCGATGGAGCTGCATCTGCGTAGTGAATGGCCTATCCACACCCACTTTCTTCGGAAGATCGTTATCTCGACCCGTTCCAGTCCGGCGGTGCGCCATTTATTTACGAATACCTGCAGGCACTGCGTCAGTGAGTCTGACGTCTTCCATGTTTCGCATCCGTAGAGAAGGACGGACATGACGTTCGACAGGTGGAATGACCTCCACAGTCCGTTCAGCATTCCGAATGCTTGGCGTGCCTTCTTGATGCGGTTCTCTGTACACATTACACATACCTTCCTCATCTTTCGCTATCATGCACCCCAGGTAACAGAAGCTCTCTACGTCGTTTACGGACTCGCCTTCGATGACTAGTGGGCTGTCGTGGGGACAAGGGGATCCTCGGGATCTGGGTTCAACAGCAGTAGCTTGGTTGACCCTCAGGCCGACATGCTTCCCATAGTAGACAAGCCGGTCTAACTTCGTCACAATCACCCGTCTGGTATGTGACATCAGACATATGTCATCGGCGTAGTCCAGGTCTTCCAGACGGGTCATGAGCAGTCTAACATGAGTAGGAAAAGGAAGGGGGACAGGATAAAACCTTGCTTCACACCCGACCCAACATTGAACTGGTTGTCCATGGTGAAACACGCTGCATTTTGTATCTCTGTACATCGACTGGATGATGTGTAGCAGCTTATCCGGAATTCCCAGGCCTGCCAGAATGGCCCACATCGCGTTTCGGTCCAGGGTATCGAAGGCCCGTTCGAAATCTACGAACATCAAGAAGATGGGCGCCTGCCATTCGTTCGCTTGCTCAACGATTATTAGGAGCGTGTTGATGTGGTCTCTGCGCGATCTGCCAGGACGGAAGCTCGCGTCGGAACGTTGGGTCCAGGACGCTGCTGAGACGCTGGTGCACGATGGATGACATTATTTTGTTCACCGTATTCTGCAGAGTTATTCCTCGCCAGTTGGAACAGTGCGAGAGGTTGCCCTTTTTAAGGTTGGTTTAGTACTTCTTCGAAGTGCTCGAACTACTTTTCATCCTGCTCCTCTACATTTGACAGCAGTCGTCGGATAAAGATATCTAAATCGATATATACATTATAGATGTCTGTTTCCATACGCAATCCCGGAGACATCTTGACGTCAGGTTCAGTGACATCGCGATACTTTGTGGACATCCCAAAGATGTCTTACAGATCTTGTAAAAAAAGTGTACAAAACAGAACAAATCTGTTATATTTCGACATCACAAATTATGGTAAAAATGTTTTCCTCACTATCTTCCCGCTTTAGCGATGGGTGATCTGTATGATGATGTTGATCGATAGATAACTAAATTTGGATCATGCATTTAACGAATAGAAATGAATCAATCTGCGCATGTTTCTTAAGTTCGACATCTCAGCTGAACTTCTCGTGCTTGGTTATTCCAAACTAATCAATTTGAATCATAATCCATATTTTTCTCTGATCACTCATCTCTATCAGCCGCCAAACAACCAGCCGTCCAACGTAGTCGAGAAGCAACAGACTGCTGCAACTTCCACAGCCGCAGCCGCAGAAACTGGCGCCCCTTCCGAGAAGGTCAGCAGCGGATCCGCATCGGCATCCGGCAGCAAGTCTGACGCGCAGAAGCGCAGCAAATCGTGCGGCAGCAGCTCTGGCGCCCAATCAACGTCGTCGTCATCGTCGGCCGCGGTTCCGGCCAAGCAAACCGTTTCGCCGCGTCCGAGCATCTGCCAGTGCCCCGTCCAGCACGTGCCCATGTCGTACATGGGCGCCAAGCAGCTGCAGGCAGCCGCCGCCGCCGGCACGACCGCCAACGGTGCGGTGCCCACGGCTCCCGGAGGCGAGTTGCCGCCAGCGATGACCACCAAAGTGATTTCGAGCCGACCGCGCTCGAGTTCGGCCAAGGCGGCTGCAGCGGCAGCGGCGGCTGCGGCTGCCACTTCTGGTTCAGGATCGACTTCTTCGGCTTCAGTGCAACCATCGTCGCCAGCCAGTTGTCTGCAGCACGTCCGCTCGCCGGAGGCACGCCAGTCCATGCACCACCAGTCCGGTGGTGGCAGTCAGCCCGGAACGCTGCGCCGATCGAAGACGACGCTGAGCTCAGCGTCGTCGGGCGGCGGCAGCGGCAATGGCAACAAATGCAACAAGATCAGCACCATATCGAAGCAGGTGACGGGTCAGGATTTGGCCATGGCAGCGGCGATTCGCCAGGATTCGGCGGTTCTGCAGGATTTGGCCATGGCGACTGGGGTGCATTTGTTGGCGTTGTCGCACCAGCATCAGCAGCAGCAGCAGCAGACGAACAACAATTTGGTGTTGTCGCCGAAACCGCAGGGCCATCAGGCTCAGAAGTCGCAGCATCTTTCGGTGGTGGGTGATATGGGCGGGGATCACCGTGGACATGGTCATCATCAGAGGTATGCATATGAGATGTATTTATGAATATTATTAGCCCGTTTTGGACAAGTACAAAACTGAATGAATCTTTCACCAGACTAACAATAGGCAGCGAGGTTGATCTCACAGATCAAAGAATGCTTTCCAGAGGTGAAACTAGAACTAAATGAAGATTACAAGTTAAAAAGGATTACTGCCAATGGGCCCTGTGGTTGAAGTTATAAGCTGTTGAAGATTCTGTTTTCCTATGCGAGTATCGAAATATTGCATCTTTGACTGGCTACAAATTTTAGAGAGAACCTTCATACAAACCGCTTATTGGTTGGAATACTTTTAGATTTGTATCTTTATTTAACCACTAGTTTCACCCCTGAAAACCACTCTTTGATCTGTGAGATTCACTTCGTACTCTTCCCTAGTTCCCGAAGTTGTTGTTACATTTTAAAACCTGATTTATGTGATAATTTATTTGATCCTGATTTTTTAATTTCGACAATTTTCCAGAATTTCTCTGTAAACATTTAAAAACGATCGGGCTATTGAGTTCTTAGTTGATTCTTGGCGAAAACAAAGATCATTAATAGTGTTCATCGGTTGAAGTTAGAACAAGGTATCGATAGTTTAAAGGAAATTCATTTCGCTAGACTTCTGACAGGATTGGATACTCGCATAGAGCAAATACTACTACTGTAATCGAATTCGCAAAGCATTTTAGAAATCGAGTTGCTTGCTGACCTTTTTAAATCTTGTGGAAATTTAGACTATTCACGCTGAAGGGCTGCTTAAAAAAGTTCCACGCTTTCGTGTTTTTAGGCGTTGACTTGTACCTCCAACATATCCAAAATGCAGAAATCTATCGCTTTAACTTCCGGTGAAATCGACAGCCATTGTGTGAGCGAAATGAGATTTGAAACTTATTTCGTGTCAATGCTTTGAATACAAAATCTAATGCTTGCTATCGACACTTCGTGTCATTAACCTTCACCACAGGCTTCAGAAACACCAATATGGAGCAATTTTCTGCTAACACGGAGGACCATACCATCACAGAGACAGGCTTTGAAGATTTGGTGTCCTTTCACAAGCTCAGATTCTCGTAAGACCTTGATCATTTCGTTATTCTATCACTGGTTCGGTCTTGAAAAGTTGTTTGTACGAGATGATTAATCTTAAAACGAACAACTGACGGTCGAGCGAGGCAACTCTTTCGTTTTTTGTAGTCTCTTGCGTCTTCTGCTTAGCTGTGAGGATATGCACTTTATGGATTTTGTTCGGTTATAATCCAAGCTTCGCTTTGAGTATTCGTCGGACTTTTGCATCCAAAATTCAGAACCCTTATGCCATTTTAGTGTAATCTGCCGTACATTTCTTTTGATTTACTTTTCACTTCTCGGACTATTCCGGCCCCTTCGCAACAGCCTTTTGTCCTCATTTTTTACTAACTCCACCGCTGTCCGCTGTCCTCGATAGACCAATATATGGTTCACGTTCTCAGTGTACAGGATTTATACAATATTTTATTGTGATTTTACATCGCAGTGCACATTTATTATTCGAACACGTTTGTGGTCAATCGTGGAATGCTAGGCTTCTATTCGACATAAAAGAAAACGTTTCCGGATTCTTACGAAAAACACCATTCTCGAGGCTCTTTCAACCGGAAAGAAAAATGTGTGAGTTACTAAAGCTGAGTTGAGTTACTAAAGCTAGAAGTTATATTTTATTCAAACGTTTCAAACGTATCCATAGGAATGTGCTTCGGAATGAACCGGAATGAAAAATGGGTGTTTTAGTTGAGATATTAAAGCTTATCGTCCTACCAGTAAGACCATTAACCGGAAAGAACAATTTGGTATTTTGTTGAGATATTAAAGCTGTTAGTCATATTTTATTCAACGATAATCTAGTGCGAATCCGAATTCAACGATACAGCAGTTCAATTTATTATGTATACTGGGTCAGACAGAATTGGCCGGCTGCCAATGATGAATGCAAGTCATTGCAAAACATGACCATGTAGACACCATTTACATTTGAAATACGAGTTCATCATATCCTAATTATAATGAACCAATTCCATACCCCCCATCATAGTCGCATCACGTCTCATCACCACCACCACAACAACCAACATCACCGTTCGCCCAGCAACGACACGCTAGCCTCCACTGCCTCAGCATCTGGCACCATGTCCAGCAGTGGCGGCGGCGGCGGCGGCAGCAGCATGCGTTGCGCCAGCAGTCTGGCCAGCCACTCGACAGCCTCCGGCTCCACCGGAGCGCCAGACGGCGGCGGCACCCACCATCCAGTCTTGCCGCCCAAAATGCACCGCAATCGCAGTGCCACACATCAGCCGGGCTCCGGCTCCGGCTCCGGCGGATCAGGTCCCAGTGTCTGGACCAGTCGTCAGTCGCGATCTTCAGCAGCCACCGCCGCCGCCGCCGCAGCGGACAATGGCAACGGCAATGGCAATGCCGATAGCAAATCCGGCTCCGCAGCCGCCTCAACGATCAGCAACCGCGTGCAGCTGCAACAGCAGCAGCAGCTGCAACATCAACAGCTCTACCATCACAATCTGACCGCTGCCAGTGCTCTGCTGCTGCACCACAGCACCAAGTCGCTTCCGCGTCGCGGCGACAAAATGCGCTACATGCTGTCCCAGGCTGATCAGCCAGCCGGACAGCAGCAGACGGCAGTAACGCCGTCTGCTTCCTCGCGCAGCAGCAGTCGCAGCAGCAGTCGCCATTACTCCTCCCAGCATGGCCAGCACAGCAGCGGCAGCAGTTACTCGACGGCCAGCAAGCCATCCAGCAGCGGCGGCAGCAGCAAGTCCAATCACCACACGCTTCCAGGCTCTGGATTGGGATCGGCCAGCAGCGGGAACGGAAGCGGAAGTGGAAGCAGCAGCGCTGGCCAAAAGATTTCCTCCATCTCGGATGTGGTCAGCAAGGTGCCTTCGGTCATACACATTCCGTCGCCGGTGAATCGGGCGGCGCATGCTCTGCTAGCCGCCCCATCCGATTTGGGCGCCGCTCCAGCTCCGACAACTCCCACTCCCATCATCGGCAAGGCCGCCAGCAAGTCGATGCTAGTTGCCAAGCCACCGGCTCTGTTCGCTGCCGCCAAGCAGGCCGCTTCCGATGGCATCGTTTCGCCAACATCTTCGGCCAGCACGGCGCCACCGACCATCAGCCTGATGAACAGCTCGGCGGCGAAGCATTCTGGCCACCAGCATGGCCACCAGCCGCCGGCGGCCGCCAGCGCTGACGCCCTGATGCGTTCGGCCGTCTCGATGGCGGTCGCCTCGGCGCCGCCGCCGCAGCCACAGCCGCCTGCGCAGGCCTCGCTGCCCGTCTGCACGACGTTCACGAACTGCTCGAATCCGAAGGAGCACTTTCTGCCCAACGACACGAGCATCGATGATGAGTATCTGAGCGAGTGCGAGAACTGCAAGTCGACGCATGGATCGCGGTACTATTTGAACAATGAGCCGGTGGCGGAGCAGCCGCCGCAGGAGACGATGACGCTGCAGCGGAAGCTGGAGGAGCGCAGTGCGGACGGGGAGGATGCGGCGTACTATCGGGCGTCGTCGACGCTGCCGACCAGTACGAGCAAGCAGAAGCAGACGAGGTAAGACGTGTGAATTTTCTTCTCATTTGGAAAACGACTTTTTAGTCATGCGGAGTCTGAATTTAAAGATATGTAGCTGGGAAATCCGCATCGAATCGAAGTAGAACAAATATTTTCGATACAATTTAATGCGAATAATCAACATAGTGCTATTGAAGGACAATACACTATATATAGGGATGTTCCAATTTATCGATGCCTCTCTTATGGTAGGACTTTATTTCCTTTTGTCAGGACTAAATCTTGATAATTCCGATGATTGAGCCGCACTTGATAACTCTTTCGATTCATTTGGACCATCGTTTGTAATTACCTTTCAAGCAACACTCTTCCCTCGCCATGTTGAGATTATACTAGCTGGAGTCATAATAGTTCGTACACCTTGAAAATGGCACTAATCGTGTTCGCCATTCGCTTATTTATTCAGGGACATCCACACAAATTGTAATGATGCAGTTATGTAGAATGAACATCATTCTCATGCATTCGAGAATAATCGCAGCCGAAGAGTCTTACCTCTGGCTAAGGGCGCGATTTTTCTAGAAAACATTAGAATGATGTTCATTCTACATAACTGCATCATCACAATTTGTGTAGTTGTCTCTGGATAGATGTTCGAACACGATTAATGCAATTTTCAAGGTTTGCGAACTAATATGACGTCGGGTATTATATTATGCTATCATCAAGTATTGGTTTAAACAATTTCACCGAACCATTTTGCAATTCTTTTTCACTATATTCCTTAACATTTCCCAGGTTTTGAACAAATCGTATTAAAGATGTCATCTCACCCGAAAACCATTTTTTTTTGGCAAAGGATATTGTGCTTAGCAGAAAAACCATGCCAGGATATTGATTGCAATGTCGATTTTGGATTTATTCATATTTATGTTATTTGTTCTTCGTTCGTTGGTGATTTAAATTCGTTATATTGCTTATTGCTAGAATTATTTGTTTTTGACGGAATATGATCACCTAATACTTTCTATGGATCTTGGCATTCTATTGATATGGAAATATTCCACAAAATGTGATCTAGGTAGAACGTTCTGGTTGAAAAACAGTATCCACAACCGACTAACTTCCCCTACACTTAAATTCTGATGTGACAAGACGATCAATCACGATAAGAACGAGAAACTACACATTTTAATTTTCGTTCGAATATGTTTGTGTTAAATTTACGGCTCTAGACTTAAATCTCCATCGACATGATTCATGTTCAGATAGTTTATGCATGACACAATTCCCACGTCAAATTACCGCTGCCTGCAAGTAAGTCTTCTTGATTGTGTGACGTAATTCAACGCATTGCGCAGTCGCACTGCAATTATGGATCACAAGAATTCATTCGATTCCGTAACCGCACACGTTGGCAGCTGCGTAATCGAACTTTCATTCCAATATTCGATTCTAGAGTTTTTGCACTCGCATTTTCACGACTCGTTCATAAAATATAATTGAATATGCATTTTAGCGTGGCGTGGTCGGCGAAAGTTTTCACACGCGCTGAAAGCGTTGAATGCGATTTTGCATCACACTGTGAGAATGAGAACAATGCGCTGCATAGCACTGTGAATCATGGCGTCGGAATGGCGGAGAATAGATTTATTAAAAACTATGTAGATTATACGGTCGCCGTTGGATTTGCATACTGACAAATATCTCATAACATTTCATTTCAATATTCGGAATATGTTCCGTGTGTTCAATTTAATCTATAATTTTTTCAGTAAAACCTCTAAGGACATACCACACGTTTTCAGATTTCAGACTAGCGATTTATTCCACCCGACTCGCTAGGAATGTGTGTTGCACAAAATATAATTTCCATCCAAACGATATAAATGCGTGCTCATTTCACATGCGCTCGAAAATTACTCCGGATTCTCCATCTAATAATAATATAATAATGTGAACTCTCCGAGAGCATAAGCACGACCGTAATCAAGTGAATTATTATGCTGATTCCGGGTGTTCGCCCCCCAAGTATGTGTATTCGCGAAGTGCGTTCGTGCGTGTGTCAAAGAGCTCGCGTGCGCATCTTGGCAGAGGTATTCCGAGAAAATTACGTTGCTCCACACTCAAATGACGGGTATTCGCTGCTAAACGATTCGCAAGTGGTTATTATGTTGTGTTCAGTTGTTCATTCATCGTCGTCGTCGTCGTCGTCGTAAGCCCACCTGCATTGCGCGCGCTGTTTCGCTGAATTATCGCTTATTCACGCGCCCGAAATGCGCATATAAATTTTGGGCCAACATTATTTAATCTTGCGGCAACCGTAAAGTGGCTGCCATAATTCCGTCAGCCCAATGGCTTGTTGGCGCTTGGCGGCAGCGAATCATCGCCAAGGCACCGAAGTCAAGAAAAAATAACATTTTTTCCTGTTCATCCTACAGAACATTTGTAACCACGATTATGCTTCATGTTACCTTTTACCCTTTTTCAACGTTGGGTCCTTTATCCCTACTTTCCCATTTTAGGACTTTTTTGGCTTCTCATTCTTATTTTCTATTTTTATACTCTTTTTGCCCTTCTTAGACACATCTTATCCGCACTTTAA
>JANTBZ010051647.1:0-10285 GCA_024741255.1 Exechia fusca | reverse complement strand
CCCTGCCCGCCCCCCCCCCCGCCGGCACCCCCGCCGCCTGCCCCGCCCCCGCCCTGTCCGCCCCGCCAACCGCCGCCAGCACCGCCGCCCGCTCCGCCAGCTCCGGCTCCACCCTGTCCGCCGTATCCGCCTCCGGCACCAGGTCTTCCGCCACCGCCACCGCCTCCAGTTGGACCACCGCCGAAGCCGCCGCCGCCGCCGCCGCCTCCAGTCGGACCACCGCCACCGCCGCCAGCGCCGCCACCGTAGCCGGGCGTCGCCAGACCGGGTCCGCCGCCAGCGCCGCTGGCGCCCGGTGGCGGCAGGTAGTTGTTGTCCAATCGGGCGGCCGAACAGACGGCCACCACGGCCAATGCGCCGACGATAAACTGTTGGGCGGAATTGGGAACAGTTTTGTCGAATGTTAGTTGTAGGTTTGTCTCAGCCTCGAATGATGATTTGTAATTTTTCATGATGAAAAATCATATTGATGAGTTCAAAGTTGAGCATTTCGGATACAAAAAATCACGTCGATATCGGACTGTTATTGGGTGTATTTCACGGTATTTTCTAAACAATATTGAAAGCTACAACGTTTTACCGACTACCAATAGCTACTACCAAGTACCAAGTTGGTTTGAGGTGCATTTGATTGGAGATTGTGGAATCTTGTTCAATCCCATTGCGCAATGAAATGATTTTAAATGTTTGGGTTTACGATGACGGTTTACCACGTTTTTGGTATTACGATTTGTAGGTTTTGAACTCCCTTCCATACTCCCCCTGTAATGGGTCAACATTCACTGCCGATTTGAAATAACAGTTACGTGATATCAACGACCACTTAAAAATACCACTTGTACTAATGGGTTTGAAATTATTTGGTCTGTAATGGGTTAACGGAAATGGGTTAGTTATTTTATTTAAACCATCCTTGGGCTGACCTCAACATATTAGCCAACTTTTATAACATACGGTTTGCTAGTCTCAGCGTGATGATGCTTCAACCGAAAGTGACGAACATTTTTATTCATAGAGATAGAAGATTAACGATCACTTGAAAATACGTTTTTTTTGTTGTACTAATGGTCTTCAAATTACTTGATCGGTAATGGGTTAACCCTAATGTGTTAGCTTTAGTATACAAACCTTCCATGAGCTGTTCTCAACATTATAGCCAACTTTCTTAATTTGCTAGTCCCACCGTGATGATGCTTTAACCGGAAGTGACGAAGATTTTTATTTATGGAGTTACGAATCTTATTTCATGAAACAATGGCAACAGGGCAAGCAGTCACTAGACTCGATATCCATAGCAAACATGCATGTTTATGCTCGCATACGGGCAGAGTGATCGGTGTTTCGTTTACACTTCTGCTCTTTGAGTAAGATTGTTTCGAGCATAGTAATCAGTCTATTACTCATTCCCATTGCTTGCCCTTTGGATTTGACAATGCAGTTGAATGATTCGAGGCGTCGTGGTTTGGAACCGCTCGCCTGAAACTAGGTCATAGGCAAATGGACGCCGCTCGGCACGACTTCTGCACGACATCCATCAGTCATTTGGAGGAGCAAAAAATCCGCCGTTAGCGACGTCTTCGGATCATCGGCGACGACGACGACGAACGGCGTCTGATTCACGCAAAACCACTAAAACGTTTATGCGGTCGTTAGACGGTTGATGGAAATGAGGTGTTGCTCAATTTGCTGCCGCACGCCCCAGAGGCACCGCCGGCGACGACGACGACACTACGACACAATCATACACCCAGCACATGAGCATACATGCACAACAAACACAAGAACGACATCATCAACCATCATCATCGTTATGGGGCAATAATAATCAAATCAACGTTAATTAGACTGCACGACACGCCACGACACCGCACGACCGACGACGACGACGACTTTGGAGTCGAGTGCATCAATATTTGCAGTGTGTATATACACATAGGCAGAAATACGCTCGGCGTGAAGATGCGCGAATCTACAGATGAATTGAGAGTGGAACAAAATAACCCGTTTCTTCCAATCGAACGCAGACCTGCTAAGGTGTTCAAATTGTAGTAACTTATACAATTTGGAATCTGTAGCAACGTAACGACTGGTTCAAAAACATTCAAATCTATCGAAAGGAAACAAGTTCAGGAGTTTTGTTGTTGTGCAAGTTTTCCCTAACACAAATGATCTTGATTCAATATGTTATTCACTGTCTTGAGCAGAGTACACGAACTCATGTTCCTGGAAACCTGAATATTCTACAATTTCTTTATTCTATATATTCTTACTGTTTTAAGAAAATAGAATAGGAAAAACGTTATTTCGACCCACTCTGATAGCTCTCGTATTCACGCGATTCCGAGTGCAGCGGCACGCGCTCAAACTGTTGATTGACGCCGTTGACGGTGGGTGGAATGGAGTAGGGGCACAAATGCCCGAGGCACCAGCATAATTTGTTCTGTGCGCGCTGATACACTCTGCATGCTGCATGCTGTGTGTGTGTGTGTGTGTGTCAACGGTGTCATGTCAAGTGTTGGGCGTTTTGAGCCGCATCATTGCGAGTGCGTTTATTATGTGCCGGGTGGAAATTATGCACACTTTCAAAAGCAATTTGTAGAGTCATGCTCACTATGCGCGTACCTGCATCCACGTAGGTTGTTACGACATTGCTATTGGCAGATGATTCCCCGATTATAATATTATATTCGGTGTTGGAATTAATTTAAAGGTTTTTTCTCGTAATTTGATGTTGTATTTAGCAAACTTGGCTCAACATCATCGTTGAGTAAGCATTTAATTCTTCGACTTTGAACTTAATCGGCTGTCCGGGACGGAAGTAACCGGCTGACCGGAAAGCGTCGGAATCAGTACTCACATGTTGAAATATATGGAGTATAATCCGCGTAAGAATCCTCGTGCAACAAAAGACTCGCAGCAGCAAAGTAAAGTTTCCCGTTAACTGCATTTATTCGGCACAAATGTCGACATATTGAAAGGTCTTGGAATGTATGTTGCTCTTTGTTGGAGAAAACCTTAGAAAACCTTTATAACATATTCCAACTCCTTATAGTATTTCTACAGCCAACCATCAATATCGCGGGAATTGTTATAACCATACGCGATTCACGCGAGGTGGTCGTGTGAATAGCACATAGCACTGCTGAACGCTGACGTTGACCGGCGTCGAGCGTCGAATCGGGTCCGGGATGAACAGCACTCGCATGCATATAATACATAAAAGCGTGTGCTATGGGCACATCACGATTTCCACGTTCCACGATCGTGTGCTTGGGCTTGGTTGAACCAGTTGAACAAAGAGCCCAGCGCATCTCTGCAGCCGAGCGACTTGCTTGCATTGCTTGTTCAGCCAAGCCATCGCCAGTGAGCGAGCAGCACTGGGTGAACTGCGTCACGACCCGCCAGCGACTACATCATCATAGCTGTTGGTTTTTCCGAGCGAACAAAACTGTCGTGGGAATTCGCTGGCAATGGGTCGTCGTCGCGTGTGACTTACCACTCGAACAGCAGAGACGCCCGTCTTGCCTGCGTGCGTGCGTGCTTCACGGGTACTTATACTAGGGACATACCAGTTGCATTGGAATATGTTTTAAAAAGGCTCCCCATTAGAGAACAATTATAGAATCGAATCGATTCTCAACTGAATGCTAGAACCACTTTCGAAAATTACCAGATACAATTTTTAGATCATCGGTCTTTCTATGCAAACCAGGCAACAAGTCATATTCGATTGATTCAATGACCGTCTGAATAGTCTACTGAAAGAGCGAGTTTTTGTAATCAATGGAAATAATCTTGTGCAGCTTGATAATGAAATAAGATAATCAGAATATGAGTGAAACACATTGAAAATAATTGACACTTTTTGACACTTGAAATAAAAGCTTTCCATTATACATTGGAGTACATTCAATTTAAATTCGAATACGTCCAGCCCCAGACAGACAAGACTTGCCACTGTCCGCGGAATGTGGCTTCCAGACGCCAAACATAGACACGGTTTATAAGCGAATCGAGGTCTCTATTATAAATCGTATTGAATTTCCCTTCGTTCTCAGTTGTCGAAACTATGGTGTACTTATTCAAAATTGCAAAGTCATACATATCAACCGAGTAATCTGAAGCGCATAAATTACCCACAGCAGCAGCTCCACCAGCAAATGTGCATATGTCAAGAGTGGCATAAATGCAGCACGTGTTAGTTTGATGGTGGGCAAAACGGCACATGAATTGAGCTTGAGTATGTGCATGCATGAGTAGTATGTGCAAATGTCGCTCGTTTTTCACACTCACATTTGCGCGCGCGCGCGCGCTCGTTGCGTGCGAGTGTGTAATTAAGCGACTGGCGGTGCTCTGAACCCGGTGAGAAGCATATCAACACCTCTATGCGCGCGGACTCGCGCACACAATCGTGTGTGCACATACGAGTTGGTTGAATGAATGAATGAGCCGCAGAGATATTCTTATCTGGCTGGCTGCGCGATTACGCAGAGTCTGCGACCGCGGTGACATTGTGCCATCAGATTGTACTTTTAGTCTCACACACACACACGCGCACATGTGGTGTACGAAACCACACCACACAATCGCTGCGACATGTGCGCGCACGCTCGTAGATCACATGCGCGGTGCTGTGCTGACATGCCGTATGCAATCGAGAGCCAACCGGCAGCAACAGCAGCAGCACAGACACACACGAGAAGACAATGGTCGTTACGGGACGATTATGATTATCTTCTGGCGCAGTCAGTACACCGCAAACCACACACACACACACATGCGCCGTGACATAATGTGCGGTGTGGGTGCGCGCACGCTTTTGCGGTTGGGTCGCTGCGGTGTACAGTTGGTATCGCACAAACTAGATATCGAATGCATGGAACAAATGTGTGCGTCTTAGATGGTTTTCTTTTTACTATACTGTCGACAGAGAACGTTTACTGGACAAAATAACACAATATCATTCGGCGATTCGTAAGTTTTTCGAAGATGGCACAGGTATTATTTTTTAACTCAGAATCGTTCTCAACTCAACATTTAATATAGTTGAACGAAAGCCCACTAGAATAACGATTAAACCTTAAATTCTGTTTTTTTAATTTATTAACAGCATTGTTACGACCCGAAATATGAAGTTTAAACCATGAAATCTTCGTTTTTCTTGTTTTGTACGTATAGATATGATAATTTAAAATATCCAATGATGCAGTTTTGTTGAATGAACAGTATTATATCGTATAAGAATAAACATATTATGATAAAGTCTCACCTGTAGTGAAGCTTGCTCTAATACATCTCTGTACGTATGTGTAACCATTATTGCACTGATAAAACATACAAGCGATTGTTTTTAAAATCATGAAGTAATTGTGTAAAATTCTATTCTCTTTCATTTGAGTATACTCGTGTTGTTCTCAAAACCCGATTTGATTTAATGGGCGACAATATTCGATTTCACTCTCCATACAAAATAAACTCGATATCGGCTAAGAGACTATTACTCTTCACTAGAGTGTCTTACAACATCATTCGTATACTCGAATGAAAGAGAATGAAATTGTGCATAATTAATTAATTCATTCGCTTGTATGTTTTATTAGTGCAATAATAGTTACATATACGATCGGAGAGGTCTTTCTTGAAGCTTTCTTCGCCACAGGTGAGACTTTTTATTACATGTTTATCTTATTCGATAGAATACTATTTGTTCAACATCACTGAATTTTTGAATAATTATAGCTAGACGTACAAAACGGAAAAAAGAAGATGATGATAGTAATTAATCTTCAAATTGCTGGTCGTACAAGACAACAGAGCCGGAAGTACAGTTGTGGCAAAATAATTACGAATGCTCACTAGCATTTTAGACATGCGTTCATCACGACTGGTAGAGGCCTTCTTGGCGTACACTTGTTTCTAGAATATGTTCGTCTGTTCTTTGGGTATCACACTCAACAAAATGTGCATCACAAAAACCAGCCTCTGCCCTTCATAATGATCTATACATCCGTACATGTAATATTTGGTTGGAATTATAATTACGAACGAAATATTTATTCACATCCTATATAGCACGAGGCTCGTTTGAATGGTCCTAAATGAGTTGTCTGTGTTTCAGATTTACGAGCAATTCACCTTCGATTAAATTTATGTGTGAGCTGCATAGTTCACATAACTATTGCTTTGATCGGGGGACTCTCGAGCAGGGTTTAGCACTTTCTGGAATTCAAGCCACGGAAGGCCTCTGCTGATCAGTAAACATTGGAAAATTGCGGCGTAATTCGGAATATTGGAGCATTTCCGTTGTTGATTTTGACTTGATTTGTGCCTAAGGAGTTTTCGTAACAGACTCAACAAACTAGGGCTTCGGAAAACAAAAACACCCGACCACCCGAGTCTGTTACGGGAACTCCTTAGGTACAAATCTAGTCAAAAACAATTTTATTAATGGGATCTCTCTCTGGTATTAGGATTTTCTTATGGAGTTGCAGATACACTTCGCTACGGAGAACAGGCTAGGTGTTTTACAATGATTCATTCAGTCACTCAAAATAACCGATTGTTACAGCTGTTTGATGAATGTCACTATAAGCTGTTGGATTTCAATTTCGAAGCATCATCCGTCTACTAAAGGTTTTCAGTATCTTCAACCCGAAAGGAAACATTGTGAATGTTGAAAAATCTTTTCATACTAATTATATATTGAAAGGGTTGAAGACCAGATACTTTCCCGAGTTTTCCTCATTTATTTTATTTGATGTGAAGACTCATTGAGGCAAAATATTCCATCTGAAAAAATATCAAACTCATATGAAATCCACTGTATTGTATGAGTGTGTGCGCGCATTCACGAAACGAGATGATTGGTGCGGAGAATTCACGATCTCAGAACATCCACACAGCATCCAACATATTTTCGTGGTCGTGGTGGTGAACCGAACCTGTGCTCTGTGCTACTGCCGAATTGCACACACACACACACACACACACGCTGAGTGTCACGCTAATAAGGTGGCGGTGCATGGAAGTCGCGTCGCGACATCAGGAATTGTGTGCCCTCAGCGATGTATTTGGCGTGTTTGACATTATTGTTCTCGTGTTGCTGCGCGCAATGGGAGATGCGCAACGACGAAAGACGTGCGACATGCGCGCAACCGAACATGGAATTCGTGCACACCGCGTGCATCGATCGTCGTTGGCAAAGTGCATCCAATTTGGTTTAATTGGAATTCCAACGGTTCTGGCGAAATGTGCGCGACGATGCTCACTTGAATGGAGTGCAGGTGAATTGGATATGAGGGACAATTGATAAGGGAATGCGTAATTGGAATTGAGCGATTTGCGATGGTTTCTGATCTGACAATAGGCGGTGATTATTCACTAATAGGTAAAATAGATCTAACAGTTGAATTAGGAACGACAAAATAACGATAAGGTGCACAGAACAATATCGCAACATACAATTATAATTACGAATTTATGAGGCGTGAAAGATGAATAAGATTAAGATGAATAGACGCAATTCTATCTTATAAAATGAGCCAACGACAAATAAATGCAGCATTCCAATAGATCTAAAGGCGTTTATTCAAGTTCCACGCAATACTCAATTTAAAAACAAACGATAAATCGTTCTTGGTGAGTAGACCACCTCCACGATATTGCCGAATATATCACAACTGAACTCACCACTTTCATTCTAATCCCAATTGCGAGCGCAGTGAATGCGTCTGCTCCGAATCTCGCCAACACTCGCCAAATGCACTCGACGACACTAGACACAACCTACTACACTCTAAGAACACACAAGCAGCAGTGGCAGTATCAGCCGGAATCACCGCGAACCGAACACCGAGAAACTGTGGCGCGTTTGTTTGCCTAGCCAGAGCAGGCCGAATGATTTGTAATGAGTGTCGGGGCACAATCAACCGCGAGCTTTATATACCCCTGGTGACGGCGAAAAATCGGTATCAGAACATAGCGACGCGCTCGTCTGAATGAATGAATCCGCGGCAGCAGCAGCAGCAGCAGACCCCCGTCGTTGACGTCGGCGTCGTCGCCGTTGTCGTAAGTGTTAGTGCAAATCGCGAAGCGAGCACTGCGAGCGCATAAGCATAGAAGCACATCGTGCACAACGAGCGTAGAACGTGTAGGGGGTGACGGGGTGAACTTGCGCACATTATGTATGAAACGAGGCAGGCGGGAGCCGAACATCTTGTTAGTTCTAATTTTCTACACGAGCCACTAAATATGAATAGATTGGTGAGATTGTTATACCCCCAAGTAGTAGTTGACTTGAACCATGAAAAAAAATCTTATTTTCCAAGTTTGCGACCATTTTTGGAGGACAATCTATAATAATCTGAACATACCAATGATACAGATTTGCTGCATAAACATCATTCTATCATATACACAAGCATTGTGTGACATAAGAAGTTTAATCTTCGGCTGACGACGCACTAAACAAGGCTGCTCCGTTTTTATATGGAGAAATCACCGAGCTCTAATTCGCTTGGTAATTTTTCTATTTTTTTTTTGCGAATGATGAGGATGTGTAAATAATTTCATTATTTTTCATTTGAGATTTCACACATCGTTCTACGTTGGTCCATTAATAGGCTCTTATCCAAACCTGAAATCCAGATATTTTGTATGGGGAGTGAAATCGAATATTTTTTCCCATACGATATATAATTATAATCCCAAAATAAAATATATTGAATATGGAACAACATAAACGTAAAATAAATACATTTACTCCGATTTATCGCCCTTTGAGCACACAACGAAAATGTGCTCATTGTTGATTTTCACGTATTAGAAGAGGTAATAATCGACCTTAACTTCTACACATTTTGACAATTTAATCCATCGCGTCGTCAATGTATTGAGCATAGTGATCTATTATTCGATGTAAGGAGTGCGGCTGGAAAATTCGCATAACTTTATAATTCTATAACTTATGAACTTGTGCAGCAATATTTAAAAATGAAACTGAATATCAAAGTTTATCCTTTTTATGATTTATTTGTTCATTAGAGAGAACGATAACATTCGATTTTGACAAAGATATCAAACTTCCCGGAATACCTTCTATTTTTAGATGTTGCATAGTATCTATAACCTTCCTCGAGGCTAAAATCGATTGTTTTTCCAAATCTTAGATGTTGATAGCATTCATAACTTGTCGTGTTCAATTGTCTTCTTACTAGAGCTCAATACCGCTCCACAGGCCGAAGTTATGGACAATTTGAAGGGTGTGCCTCCCTGGACACAAATGTCATCATATCACCATTATATCAATTAATTGCACAAGACCTATGATGACTCGACACTAAACAAGGCCAAAATATCTAGACACCATAAGCTTTCGAATGAATGGTTGGAGCCTTTTCTAGAGGTACTCCCTAATATTTATATTTCGGTTCTTTCGAGCCACATGTGATGGACGATATGCTGAAATCAACGCACATGCGAATCGCTTGTCAAACAAGAAACGTACGAACAAACATTTGTATGGCTAGACAAAAATCGACAAATCTTCTTTGCGTCTCTGCTCCTTATTTTATACCCTTCATAGCACCTTGAGCATGAAGCTGTTTTTTTGCGCTTTGTACTCTCATCGCAATCCCACTTTAACTGCATAACTGCCATTAGTCAACCTCGGATTTTTTTTCGCCTTTTCTGGCCACGCGAATAAACGTTTTCTTCGGAACGTTCTTTTTTTATAAAGATGAAAGATGGTTTCATACGTCCCAATAATGTTCGACACATTTTATTGATCCACTACTGACTTATTTGCCAAGATCGGTCGAATCGATTTCAAATTGACAATAAATTGTTTGATGACGAATGCAAGGGTTTCACATTTTGATTCTTACTTGAATTTTCACATGTCAAAAATCAATTAAGTTTTTACGATCACTGTGATGAAAAATGATTCATTAAATCCAAATAGTTTTCAAGCTATAGTGGTATGAAGTTATGCGTTTTTTTCAGCCGCACTCCTTATGTAGCTTCACTTCGATCTTCGATGCATATCACGTTGGAGCCATCGGATCGCAACATACTATATATTAAAAGTAAGGTAGGAATCTCCGCTTGAAAAATGTCTTCATTTGCGAAGTTGATGAACCCAAAACTATAATAAAACGTCAAGAACAATGGTTTTTTAATAAAAAAAATAATGTAAACAAAAGAAAACTCCCGAAGAATCGTAAAAAAACAACTTTTTTATTATCGACCCAAAAACCAAATTATATTAAAATCCAACCTTCAACTA
>JANTBZ010051636.1:0-10286 GCA_024741255.1 Exechia fusca | reverse complement strand
ACACGTATATTTTTATTTTGTCTCTAGTTTCATCCTTGAATGTCGCTCCTTGATTGGTTCGAATCACTACGGTTTTTCTACTTGTGAGTTTTGCTTATTTTTATCCCTACCCAAATTCAAATCAGTGCTACAAAATAACGGCTGGAGTGAATACATTGAAACTTTGTGGACATTTTTTGAGTATGGTGAACTTAAAACCGTACTTGAAAACGTATTGGTTGCGGATATATTGATGTTCAAACACGAAATTACCCTTTTTCATTCAAAGTTGGATATCACAGTGAACAAAAAATCGCATCGAGGTCAACGACAAGCAAATTAAAGCTGTACGAACAAGTTATCCGATCCATATGGAGGTTGAGTTGTAATAATTATTTTCAAGTTCGTGCACAATGAAAAAAATCGACAAAAATAAATATTTTAATAACGTACTGTATTCATTACGACTGTACGATACACGTGGCTCTGAAAAATAAACCATCACAACATCTCGAAACTAGAAACTTCAAGCTCTAAGTAGCTTTTGGACGGACTTCGATACAACCATTATTGACGAAGATACAGCTCTTCGAAAAACAGAAAAAAATTCGGGTAAAAAAATCTCTCATTTTTGTCCGCTAGTGTATTCCAGCTAAACTCAACTTCCTCATCAATATCAGTATACGGTAGAACTTTCTTTCACTAAACGTAGAAATAAGAAATTTCTTGCACAATTCAATGAAAAACTATGCATCATCTATCATTACGAATACGAATAAAATCGCGTTCAAAGTGTAGGTTTGTTTCTAATTCAAGTAGCCGATAGTCAGACGACGACGTTGACGACTGCATTTGCATTAGGAGTTGCGTTAAAGATGATAAACTTCTTCACAGCGTGTAATTGACTTTACATAGTGAAACGATGGCAGACATTTCCTTGTTGAAAAATGCATTGTGCTTTATTATGCACATAACTTTTACATCATCCGAAAGTTGATGCGTGAGCGAAGCGAGGCGCCTGTGTGGCGTTGATCGTGCCTATGCGGAAGTGTCGTCGGTCAGCGGACATCGTTCGTTGCGTGCATGCAGAAAAACTTTTAATTACCTCTGGCTCGGTCCATTAGCTCGGTACATCAGCGGAAGGCAAAATACGGACTAGAAGGATTTTTCCAGTGAAGTTCTGGTTCTCTGCTGAACAGAAATAACACGAATTAACTATACAACAGGATATTCAGTTTGATCATGTACAGTTTAACCTGCATTAATCTTTTGTTATAAGGATTTTCGTTCGACTCTCGAATTATTTTCGTGAGAAATTATACCTTTCCATCGTTCGAAAAAACATAGAGCAGATCCGATTGCAGGGAATTCATGTCGAATCAGTAAATGTGGAAAGCTAGAATAATTATAGCATTTTATGTATCTAATAGCTAATACAACAAGTCAACACACATCGACAGTGCAAAGAAGTTGAACAACGTACCAAAGAACTCCCATCGGAATTAATTCAGCTCGCGTGCGAACAAATACATTTGTCATTTCGACAATCATTCGTTTATTTACGTATTCATTCCGTATCGCCATCTCAGGCCCTACATTTAAATTATATGTAAACATTCGAATCGAGTGCTACGTGCAGCACCGAGCTCGATGACAAAAGGCCCATCTCATTTGAGAGTGATTTATAATATCAAATATGGTGCACGAGCAACGTACGAATCGACGGACAGAAAGGGGTGTGAACAAATAGACATTTTGCCACCGCAATGAAATGAGCCAGATGATAAATATATCACCCGAACGTGATCGAAATGTATAAAGTTGGTGGTGATCTAGGGAAACTGTGGCCAATCAGGACGAAAAAAACACAAACATGAGGCAAATTAAAAGCCATTAGCATTTTTTTATGAAAAGGATTTGTGTACAATATAATTGTTCTAGTTTACTATGCTGAAAAGTTATTGTTTCTCAATCGAATGCATGCTAACGAGTAACTGTTCATCATCTACCCATTTATCAGCCATTTATCAGTTAAACGTTCATTAGTACACATCAGCTAAATAGACAAGCTGATGATCATGATCATCAAGCACATAACTATCGGCTTACATTCTTCAGCACATACCGTCTACACATTGCATTCCAATACCACACACGGTTGGTGGAATCTGTTTGAATTCCAATCAAAAATACACAAGCAATCAACTAATAAATTGATGGCAGCGAACTTCCGATGAAAAGTAGCCTCTTTAAAAATGACATTGTATTGAAATACTATATTGTGTAGTTGAGTGTTCTCGTTAAACTGAAAAAGGTTTTTCTACACGATAAATCTTTGGACGCAATTTTAAAAGAAACTGGGTTAGTATGGAATTTAATAAATAATGAAATCTCAGCAAACATGCTAACTTTGTAACTATAAAACACTGCGTTGATAAATGTCGAGTATGATGAGAAAAAACATGAACACGTATTTCGTGTTTAGTTTAGAAGTCGTATTTTCCCACTGGAGTGACTTAGAGCAATGTGTGTATACTCAACAGAAAGATAATGAAATTTTGAATGAAACCTTTTCATTAAAACCAATTTGAACAAATTGAATTCATGGTTTTTCGATCGACAATTCCACTATATATGAACGGAAAGGGATTTCATAATACGTGCTCAGCGACAGGTAAGACTTTCATTCCACGATATTTTAGAATATTATAGAACCGTTTTTTTTATTGTGTGACTCTTACTTTTTATACGAATCGTAATAATTCGAAATCATACATCATGAAGTTTGTAAAATATTTGTTTTGTGTAGCAATCAATCTCAGGATAATACCATGATTTTTGCGTTTCACAATGAATCTGTCTAATTCAGTATTGACTTCAATACAATTTATGTCGAGTATATGAAGTGTCCGATCTATTGAGCATATGTATTGATCAACATTTGTACAGATAAAGCATGTAAAAGTGTTACCGAATCGTAAAAATAGGAGTTAACAGGAATGCCACTTTCACCAAAACAGCAATAACTATTGACATTTGGAAGATATTGATTCGTGCTTTTGAGCATAAGTGTGAGTATGATATGTAAAAAAGAACATAGAAATCGGACTATTCCTTTGCTATGCAATACTACGCAATTTGTTCTAGTATATTTTCAAATACAAGAACACAATGTCATAAATTCGATATTCACAACACAGAGATAATACTGAGTGCAGGCTCATTGTGCTACTACTCGGAATCGCTTTGCATACTCACAGCAGCCGTACTAATATGAGTCCTAGTATCGCACATCACAAACACACGTATACATTTATCTCAATTTTCGAATACGATTATGCAAAGATACCGGTCGTGGTGGCCGAACAGTAAGTGACACTTTCATGCTCGCGCCCAAATTGAGGCAGACTGTATAATGCCTTGTCTTCCAGTCACGTCGTCTAGATGCTGTCACTCTTTGTGCTGTGCGTATCGGTGTGCTTCAGTTTGTAAACTGGAGCGTTCGGGCTCGCGATATCACAGATATCTTTCGATGTTGCCCAGGGTGGTTCGGAGATGGTCGGGTGTTGAATGGGGGAGTCGAGGCAAACTTGGGGGTATGCTCGATACAATTAGATACAGACGCGAATGTATACACGTATGTTGTACATGTAACATTGCCACTGGCAACGTAGCGTTCTTATTATGCTGTAATATCTGCTGCACGTAACGTAATGTATGCTGCATGGTGCATATTCGATTTACGCTCAACCGGCGTGCTTTCGTTCGCCCTCGCTCGCTGGCCCCAAAGTTTCGCGCTTCAAGCGCTTGGCCGATCGTGTCGATGCGCTGTCTCTGCAAGCTCTGCGGTGTGCTTATGCGTGCACCATTGCGACGCGCTGCGCACTTCTTCAGTACTGCTCAAACCGCGAACGCACTCGAACTATGTCGTCAGTGGGCATGTGCGTGCGACCGTTTTTTCGTGTTCGCGTTTTGTGTTATCGTACATTTTTTTGGCGCATAGTGTAGCATACACTGGGTACATGGTGCGTGTGTGTGTTTGTGTGAGTCGAATGCTGACGGATACAGATTAATGCTTTCAAGTGTGTGTGTGTGTGAGTTCATGCTATCATGGACACGAGAACAAGCCACATATCAAAGAATGCCGCTTACATGTCAAATAATAAATCATGTATGCGCAACATATTTCACTAGTTATTCGTAGTAGTTGTTATCATTCGCATTCGAAGTGGAAACATAATACTACATACAAAACCCAACAAAAGCGAGCGCCTTCCTTCATTCAGCTTCTAGTCACTTCTCAATTGTTCGGTCTATCCACGAACAGCTTACGCCATAATTTTGAACTGACGCTCTGTTTTGCCGCTCACAGCTTAATGAGTTTTGCGTGAGCGCGTAATTGGCGCAGAATTTGGAGGCGCTACAATCTGCCCGGCCGCCAACGTGATTCACAGAATGGGATCCGCTGCAAAATGCTGCGAGGTTCTTCGCGATACACACACGCAGCGTGTGCTTGTGTGGTCAGACTTATCAAAATATTTCAATAGAAATATTAAATATTTTAATACAGATTTTCAATTTTTTCAGAAGAAACTTGAATTTATTTTAAACCCATTTTTATCGGCACATAGAACCGCTGTACCAAAATGTTTGAAAATATGATCAGACGTTTACTTCGTTCGTTTCAGTTGAAAAATATATTTTTTTCTCTTCCGGTTTGTATTCTGGTAATCATTCATGCGACCCAATTTTCCTAATTCCACGATTTCCCTATTTTCAGGAAATTATTTTAATTGTTCGACAATGGCATGTTCTTACTTGGTTCTTCATTGAAATCGGTAGATGTTTCGATGAGTTATTGATATTTTATCAGACATCGATTTTACTAGAATAGCGGAATTCGATGTTCGCTTTAAAAAATGCTCGGTCTGACTAACGTCAACACGCGATAGCGACCAGGTTAATTATCAAATATCAAATCTATCCAAATAAAATGTATATGAATTGAAGAAAGACTTATTACTTATATACATACATACTCATTTATCAATACTTAGGTATATTCTTAAAAGTATGTTTATGCTAGTTGGATTTAACTACTATCTTTTTACAGTCTGATCGTGCGATAATTAGTGTTTGTACAGAAAACAGCCTGCAGAAAATCGAAGCAGATTTGTGCCAAGTGCTGATTGTATGCGAGTGTCGTTATTGAATGATTTGGTGGTGTCAGATATGATAAAATTATCGATATTTCATATGATTTTTTGCGAAATTACGTTATTATGATATGACATATGACGTACGCAGGGGGTGTGAAAGGGTGTTAAACACCCCGATCGGGGTGTTCGGATGAAGAATATACTACAAATGTGTATACGTATACCATAAAAAATGGAAACGCTTATCGATATTATTGATTTAAAAAAATTATGATTTGATATCGATACATATACTATACATATGATAGCTGCTGCTGGTGTATCAGTGAACCGACCGGATTATCGTCCCGAAATTGAGTGACGGATTATAAACGTGTGCATTGGCTTTCTATTCACACAGTTTCAATTGCAAGAGATTACCAACACGCCCTGCGGACCCCAAAACGAACGTTCGCGTTCGCCTAGCCCGCCGGAGTTTTTCATCAACCATTGATCATTGGATATTGAACGAGTGAACGAGCGCGCTGAATCTCGAAGGTAATTCACATCGCAACATTGAGTGGCAGACTTTTGTATTCGAAATCGACATAATTAAATTGATGTTCTGTGTGTGTGAGTGCTAATGCGAGCGAAAACCTGTTGGATTGCGTGTGAACGTGACATTAATATATTCGATTAGCCAATTATTGCGTGTACAAATACTCGACACGAAAATATGTGTTATAAATGGCTGCGAACATTATGGCGGACGTGCTGCACCGGGACCGAAACCAGTTTACTAATTGAATATGCAAGTGACGCGCATGATTATGTTGCATATTCGATGCTGCATCAAATATGCAGCATCAAATGAGCATACGACAGGATGCACTACTGCGATATTCACTCATCAACATATATATAGTACAAGATGCATTGCGCATGTTTATTCAATTATGTAGTTACACTGGCACTTTAATTAATGTAATTAATTATGTTGTCAATAATGTTGGCATCCATAGCATTTGTTTTTTTTCTCACTACATCCCGAAAACTCCAGACTATCCTCCGTGAGAGTGTGACACCTAATTGAATTATAAGGACTAGATGGCACTTATTACACGATATGCATACTTGTATAAAACATTCCGTGTGTGTGTGTGTGTGTGTAATGGTGTGACAGCCCGACTACATCGTCAGTGCAGTTGGTCCCTTAATACAAATGTAATAACTTTATGCTCCAGTGCGGAGAGCCAGTTTCAGACTCACGAGGTGACACACTGAAAATTCGATATGCATATTTCCACGTTCAAATTTCGAACAAATGAAAACACGCTTGGCGAAAAATAATGCAGGATGAGCAGCAAAGAACATTTTTGAACAACATGCTAAACTGAGTACTGTCATCGGATATGTTGAATTATGAAAATATTGTAGAATATCTACGCCATGGATATTTTAAATTCTAAACTAAAATAAAATGCCATTTTCTACTTCATTCAACGTTGCTCTACTATATGATCTGGAATATTCTCTTGCTGAATTTCTACTCGTTTCGGTAGTTTTTTACAAGAATATCATTGATCTAATATGATTTGAAATAACGTCTTGTGGATTGCTCCTGCGTCATGTAATTTTTGAATCGCAATTCATTTTCTACGAATTATTATAAAGTTGGTTCACTATGATTCAATATAATGTTCGTACTTATTTTCTAAACAATTAAAGACACTTTACTATATTGTACTACATTCAGTTTCTACATGAATTATATGGAATGGTTTTGTACGCGTAAATTTTCATATCTGACCGTCCTGTTTATTCGACCCTCCAGTTGGTGACGTGCAACGTGTCCAAATGAAAATTTAAAATGTTCCTGAATTTCAGTCTTGCCTGAGGTGTGAGAAGGAGAAGCCAATCTCCCGATTCGTTGGCTCTGCTTTGCCTTGGTTCCCCATATTGTCTCTTAGTTTATGCCAGTGCCACAGTGCCATCACAAGCTATGCGGACGATGTACAGTACAATGAAATTACTTCATTATAATTAACTTTGTGTCGTTGTGTCCGGAAGCTCGCTCGGTGATGTTACAAATATTTTCTCAAATCCAACGTTTGTCTCCCAGGGCAACATTTGCTGTACTGGATTTTTTTGACATTCCATGACTGTTAATTTTACACCAGTAATTGTCTCAGGTCCATTGAACAAAAAGTCTGTATTCGATGCTTGAGGATGGAAAAAGTGTACGCGTCCTGATTAGATGCTAATTTTTCACAAAAAGTCACAAACAAGGGCAACACAAGCACTGTGACGTAAGTAAATTTCAGACCAGTGTGCCGAGTTGTTTCTAAACCGGACTGGACTGCCGGACGTTTGGTATGTGCGTGATTGCGTGTGTACCAGGTTCACGCATATGTTAACGGAATTTGTTTTGTAAGTTGTAGTATTCCATTGAAATAATTCACACACAAATAGTTCAAAAAACACATCCATCGGGATTCACTTCTTCAAATTATTTCTCAGTTTTTTTAGAGTAAAAGTGTGCTTCAATTGTAATAAAAAAGAGTCGAAGTGAATTCTCACTTCGATTTCAAACTGTTTTTATCAATTCTAATCACGAAAATAATTATCACCAGAAAGAGACGGTTCATACGCGTCATCCTGGTGAAAGTGTTCCACATGCGTATTCACGTGGCAGCTGCCTGCGCTTGCTTGGCTCTTGAGCGATGGATTGCGTGGCTGTCGTGGTTACCTTCGACCGTACGCGCTTTCTGACATCTCAATGTTTGTCCTTTTGATTTATGACTTTCCAGGTGCATATTTCCGATGGACGTTGTGTGTGTGTGTTTACTCGGATTTCGGTTCACCAAAGCGCGAGCGGACTACGTAATCAGAACTGGGAAACTCGATGGAATGTGGATTGT
Organism: Exechia fusca; assembly: GCA_024741255.1. Classification (NCBI taxonomy): domain Eukaryota; kingdom Metazoa; phylum Arthropoda; class Insecta; order Diptera; family Mycetophilidae; genus Exechia; species Exechia fusca. The sequence continues at coordinate 2,248 of JANTBZ010051636.1, read as the reverse complement.
TTGTTGTGAGTTCACGCTGAAGCGATTCGTTCACGTTTAACAAAGTGAACTGGCTCGCACTTTTCACTGGACCAATATGAACCAGGACGCACGCTCGAGATAACAGGGTAATAAAATTGGTTGCGCGTAATTTTCGTGGTGGAAACGACCGTGGTTTAAATTCTACATGTCTTCTTGTTGTCGTCGACGTAATTACGATCAGCCGAGGCTGATTTCCAGCAATTTCATCGTTATAATCGTTTGTTCGAAGTGTTTTTGTAGACTAGAATATAACTGCTCAACTGCTCATATCTTCGGCAACGAACCCACCGGCTGGAATCCGTTTAGACCCCTCCCCTTGTTAGCATTTTAGCATACATATAGAAGATGGTACATAGACGAAAGCACATGACGTCCAGCGTGCACGACACTACATCGCTTCATGCATCATGCACGATGTGGATGTGTGCAATTCTGCGACACACACAGCATACATTTTGTGTAGGGGCACTTAAGTAATGCGGGCAATATGAATATGCAAAAATCACAGGAGCTCGCTGAAAAATTCTGGAAATTATTGAAAATATTCATATAATTTTTCAAATCATCGGAAATCGTTGAAAATCTTGATCATTTTTCATAATAAGCACTGGAAATTATGAATTGAACATTTAGACATATTTGCATATCTCACACCCCTCACGCGACGCGAGTCCCGTTTTGTCCTCTCGAGACAGCGGCGCCGAGAGATGAGCGTATGTATGTACATATTTCGTTTGTCCGCGCAAAAATGCGGAGCGATGTTCGGCGTCGTCTTCTGTGGTTGATATTAATTCGAAACACATGGAGATAATCCGAACCGAAAAAAATGCATTTCGTACGTGAGGGCACTTCAAAACGCTCAAGTACGGTGTTGCGCCACTCAATTCTAGGGTGACATGCTGCTCACACAGAGCGATGATCGCGGTCACCCAAATGGTCACCGTCACCGCGAGCGATCGAAACACTTGTGCTGCTGCTGCTGCTGCTGTCGTAACTAATGGGTTATCCCAGCCTCGGCCAGCAGCTTTAAGTAAAACAGATCATATTCGGTGTGCACTCGCGTGCACTCGCCGCGTGCACATGTGTGCGACACATGTTCGAATGTCGGTCGAGCCGGCGTGTTTGTGAGTGTGTGTGTGTGTGTGTGGGAATTCCGAACGACGGTTTGTGTCGCACGATGCGACGAATAAATACGAACCAAAAACGTACTACACACATACCGCAACCGACACGACTGTTAGTCAAAACACAACGTCTCTGGACTCACAGAATTAAATCATAAAACGTCTTAAATGTGTGTATGTTCGTTGTCAATGAACTCTCAGGCACGAGCAGTGAGAATAACTCGATGTTATGCATGGGTAACGGGTTTTCATTCAGGACGCTTGCTTTTTTATATTGAACATATCGATTTTTTAGAAAGATGTATGAAAAACAAGTATTTTAGAAATACATCATTTTTTTTACCTTTTTCCTGGTCGATTAATCCTTGTGCGATCAGCTAACAAGGGGAGGTCACGCACGTGTCGTTACGGATCACGATGAGCGTCTAGCTGGTGATTCTAGGGGCAAAATAAAGATACCCTTGTAAGTATACCTCTGAAATGTTAGACCTGTTCCCCAAAGACACATTTTTACAACAATCGAACAAGCATTTTGTAACATTGTAGTATGAAATGCCATTTTTTAATTTAATTCAAATTCAATATTAACCCTCTAGTGCACTGTTCCGCCTGTTTCCGCAGGGTCAAACGGTCACCCAGTCCACCGGTGGACTCAAATCATGTTTGGTGCTACAACCCGAAGTTCTTGACCTCCCTTGTATACTCCACTTGTATTTGAAGAGTAGCAGGGCTTCGTAACCGGTTTCGGGTTTTAAAAGATGACATATGGTTAGCACATCACTCTAAAGATAAAACCCTAGGCAACGTTAAACATCCTTCCTGTGGATCATGGTGTGGAGAAAAACCCAAACACTTTCACTCACTCCCGAGATTTGAACCCAGGACCTCCCGCTCGTGAGGCAAGCACTCTATGACCTGCACCACTCAGACGTTTTGAACATTAAAATTCGATGTCTTACCTTGAAAATGATGTATGACCTGCACGACTCAGACGTTTTTAACATTAAAATTCGATGTCTAACCTTCAAAATTATGTATAGCATGCCCACCTGAACATCTGAACGAACCCATAACAGTCCGATGAACACCATCCCAATTCAGGG
>JANTBZ010051625.1:0-10289 GCA_024741255.1 Exechia fusca | reverse complement strand
CAACTAGAAGCAGAGGACTTTTGATAGAAATTTCAAATACTTTGCTCCGAGTTCACAAGGCCAAGCTTCATATAAATACAAGTTTGTATGGCGATATGCCAAGTATATTCTGATCAAAGTCCCGTTTTATACAGAAATGCAATGTGTACTTGAGGCTTCAAGATGACTAGGTCAAACTGAAGGTAGGCCTACCAAATATTAATGACATATAGTTCAAACATCCATCTACCAATTTATAACACTTTTGAATGAAAATATATTGTCGTTTTCACACAATTAACAAACCATAAATATTGTGATTTAATATGCATATTACTGGTAAATATGTAGTTTTGGTTAGATTGATGAGTTGTTTAAAAAATTATATTACAGTTTTGGTCTGCGAGCCATATTGCATTACTTTTCCTCCGATGGTAAAAAATTATACGATTTGTACAGGGTTTTCATGTCAGAACACCTGAATTCATCCATAGATATCATCATGTGACAGTTTGAAAAATGCCTTACTCCAATATCTTCGAAAACAATCCATCGATCTTATTTGTTGCCGAAATCGTGATTTCGAAATAAAAACACATCAGAAAAGCTTATACAGAAGGCCGGTAATTTTGATTGTTGTCTAGTGTTCTCGGTGATCGACCAGAAACGAAGTTATGTGCAATTGAAACGTCGACAAATCTCGATCATTTTAGACGTCCTGCCAGGAGCTGCGTGAACAAGGTTGGGACTTGGGATGTCCCCTTAAATAAAACTCGTAGTTCGGACCTGACACTGAGCATCGAAAATAATAGCAAACGTTATGCTCAGCCTAATATATTCAATTACGATTAGCATTCCAACTCACAAACACGCGCGCGTTATCATAGGTCAAACGATCGGTCTGTATAATGTGTGTATAGTGTATAATGACACCGGGAATTATTGCTTAAATCAATTTCGCCGAATCGCTCGCTTGCTCATATACTGACAAAAAACATACGTCCGCACAGATTTATGATGAGTACCCGACCGGGCGGACGGCGGGTGAGTGTGGCATCATCGTGATTCACACACACGGGAATGTTGTTCACACGACACACGACGGCAGCGTTGTTTACGCTGAAACTCTATGAATATTAATATCTTTACACCAAAAACTAATTAGTTAAACCACCCTGTAGTATAGCATACTGTGGTTGAATATTTTTGCTACTATAGGCATCGTCGTCGCTGCGGCGATTTTCTCACACTCACACACACACCTACATGAAGACAAGACATAGCGGCAAGCTAGCACACACTTGCACATGTTTTCTCTCTGCAAATAACAGACGGACGGTGCTCGCGTGTCTGTTGCTAAAATCCATTGCGCGCCGACAAACGCCGTTGGCCTGACGCTTTGAAACGCGCGCGCGCGCTCATCGACGGACGGCACGCGGCATTCGCAGACTCGCAGCCGCTCGGCGGCCGCCGCCGCCGTCGAGAGCCGCGACACGAGCGTGATTCGCGCTCGTTTTAGACATGACATCATCAAGCACACTCGGCACTCGCGGCACTCGTGCGCACACCGCACACACACGGGCACATATCGAAAAGGTGCGCGCGCTCGCGGCAAGCGGCGGCTACGCGACGACGACTACAAACATAATGGCACACATATGTTCTACACGGCAGTGGCGCCCAAAAACGGGTTGAAGTTGGCTGGGATTCTCGAGGAATTTTTCAACGAACGCATTCTATGATAATTGCGTTCACTAGGCCGTAGTAAGACAAATTAATGCTTAATTTAATGAATGCAGCTATTTTTAGATAATGTTCTATGCATAAAATTGGACATTGGGCTGATCTCTCATCATCATCAAAATCTATATCCATCGTACCCCATCAAGGTGTTGGGCGGCTGCATTCGAAATACGAAGCTATTTTGTTGATAGGTACCCGTATATCTACAGGACGAGTTTAATTGGTACATGTAGCTTTCAATATAACGCGAGCAGCGCTGAACGCTGAGCTGAGCACTGAAAGAGTGATAACTGTCAAGCCAACATTTACGTACCTGCTCGCTCACAGTCAGAGTGATCGGCGTTTTTCTATTGTGCTCTAAAGCATTATTTGTATCAATCTGTCTATTAACATACTCATTCTCATTACACAATTCTCTGTTTTGGCGACGCGTTTGATACGTTTGAGGTGTCGTATTCGGGGATTCGAACCACGATTTGTACTTCCAAACCCCGACTACGCTACCCACTCAACTATCTCCCTTCTATTTCGATAGAATTCGATGTATCATTTGAACAATATAACTATTCAAGCGATGAATGATACTTTAATTACGACTTTCACTTCGATTATATTGTCTGGGGTTGGATAAATGATATAACTGTGTATAATAATATTTTAATATTGATGACAATTGGAACAAGTAGTATTCAAGCTATAGTGATCTCAGGTTATGCGGTTGGTCAACCCCAATCCTTTATATGCCTTCATAGAAGCCAAAAAAGAAAAAAACATTACCAATAGCGAGTGCATTGTTGGGAAACACTTTTCTACCGAAAGCATTATTTGTATCGAACATACTACATCCAAAGCACACAGCGAAAACCAAAATTCATACTTGGCCGCATGCGATCTTTCTTGCATTGCGATGAAAGTTTAGCACCTCGCTACCAAACTCCACTCGGGAATAATCATGTCTCTGTCAGCTGCCGATGGCCAATTGGACAAAGTGATACTTTGGTATACACTGTCAATATTATAGTAATAATAAAACATACATGAAATTCGCCGTAAACACGCGACAAATCACAGAATTCGTATCGAAATATGCACGGTCGTCAATCCGACGATAGACATCGCTCCCACGCGACACACGAGTGTTTATGCTAGAATTGGCGACCCAAAATCGGCTCTGGGCCCACGCGAGGCTCACGAGGCACGAGCATATCGGAAACGATTCACATGTACATGTATATACACCGTGCAAGCCTGTTTCGTTCGTTCGCATACCTGTGCGAGTCATAAAAACGACTGACTGAGTCGCAATTGCGTGCTTGCGTGCGTGCGTGCGTGCGTGCGCTCGTGTGTGGGACAATACAAAATACTACTGTGTGAAATGTACTCGCGCGTATATGTTACACTGGTGCTGGTGTTTATGTCCGCATACGTGCGCGTTCCGAAACATCGCACGTGCACTCCGGCGCACTCGTCGAGTGCAGTATATTCAACTGTAACGTTGCAATTCACACATGAAACCAAACACACGCGCACACACACGATCTCGCGGTGCGTCGTCGGATAAAGCCGTGTGCAACTCAAGTATGCGTGAGTGTGTGTGTGTGTGTGTGTGTGTAATGAGTGTGTGCGGGGAATCGAAGAGCACAGATTGGCGGAGTTCGATTGACATGACATCATATTTTTTTATAAATCTTGCGCATTTTGCGGCTTTAGCGAACGTGTGGTGTGTCTGCCTTCTGCCTGTGTGTGTGCTTGAACAAACCACGCGCGGCATATGTGCAGTAGCAAGCCGCGGCACTAGCGAATATATATCGCAGTGTGGTTGGCCGACACAGTCAACACACACGCGGTGTTGACAGCAATTAAACTTCAGCCGCGCGCGTGTCGGTTTCAAGTATGCGAAAGGTATTAATTCGATATTCAAAAGTACTAATTCATGTGTCAGAATCGCATCGCATTGCACAGCAACTTGAACGATTCGAGCACACGTGCTCGTTGTTTGCTGTGCCTGCATCTGCTGCAGAACGGTTAGCTACAAATTCCCATCACATTCATGCATATACACAAATATACACTCTCAGCCACCGCTGGCCGCGGCGTCGTCGTCGTGCGGTCATAAATCATAATGTATGACGGAGTGCGAGAGTGTCGCGACCGTTTTGCAAGTGTGTGAGAAACACCCGCGCATTTGCGCAAATATTGATACTAATTTGAGGGCGACGGCAATATGGTGATAATGTGTGCACACCGTATTTGAGTATGACGACACACGCACACATACTATATACATACATACACTCTATACACGCACAAACACTCAGCGAGGGGGTTTCAAAACGATGGCATAATTATGCTGAGAACGACACGAGATACATTGGACAAGCTTAATTTTTTACGAAAGCTGACTCTTTGGAATTTTACCAAATAAACTGTCAAAATATTGCTTCGTTTTTTAAGTGCTCCAGTTCGAACATCGCCGTAAACTTTTTTCAAGATTCATCTGTTTTTTTTGTGAACCTCTACACAATATAGTAATGCCTATATTTCATTTCGTCGAATATATATAGGGTAGGTTGGCCATTCATTGGCATCCTAAGGTTACGGGACATATCTTCCGTTTGGAGCAACATATCGCCGAGCTCTTGGATCCGATCGAAAGCTTAGTTCAATAGCTATTAACTATACCAAACATAACTTAAAAATATTGAAAAATGGGAATTCCGCAGCATATCTAGCGAACGTCTGCCGAATCGACATTTCAAAACATCTGCCCACCTATTGGCACCCCTCTCATTGTGCTGTTGAACATAGGAAATTAATAGAAAATACGCTATACAAAATATTTTTTATTGATTGTGGTTGTGACTCAACATTTGAATCAGTCAAGAAATATTGAGAGCCTTTTCATGAGATGAATGAGAAAAAGAAAAAAAACATTTTGAAGTAAATAGCACTGCGTTTTAAATTAAACTTTTTCAGAAGGCTATTATGGACACTATTTTTAGTGACATCATACTGAAAATTCATATGAATGTAACAAATATTATATTTAAATCATATCAAACACCAATCGCACACTGTTCTATCAAGGGTGTCAATAGATGGGCACATGTACTACTCTTATATACTGCATGATAGTTTAAGTCCTTGTCGCAATAATGTTCGACCGATCGCTGAACTGCGAAGTAAAGAGGTCAAGCTATAAATTCCATTCATTCTTACCCTTTCATTTTGATAGAAGGACTTGGAATGTGATTCTCAAAGATGACCGAAGTTACATCAGCCGTATGTTTTTCGCATTTTTTCCCGTTTCGAGGGCCGTGCGACTACAGAAAAACAGTTAGACAGCTCAATTGATATTGTAAAGTAAACTCTCACTGTGATGAAACTTTTATTCTCAGAAACTTTAGTTCAAACATCGCCACGGACGTCGGTACGGGGGGTACCAATGAATGGCAGTGCCAACGAATGGGCATCCTACCCTACATATGTACATTTTACTTGTGAAAATCGTGTTTTCTGGCAAAACAATATTTGCTGCAATTTCATGTTCGAAGGGCTACCGTCGACAGACCGTACGTACAACGGGAAAAAGTTTGGTTGCGAATTATCGAGAATTCTATCAGCTATATAATCAACAAAACAATACTAGAGAAAAATTCAAGGTGTTCAAACTGGGGCCATAATTTGAAGTCCGCCTGTAGGCGGGTCTAGTGCACTAGAGGATTAAGTTCCATCGAGTTCTACCACCAAAATTACTTTCAAATAATCCAAAATCATCCGGTGTGTCTAATGGTCATATCCCAACAATTCTGGAATAATGAAGAATTCCTCCGTATTTCTTTGTTCAAAATAACTCTTGCAATGTCCCTGAAACTCGTACGGCTTATGATTGTTCTTGATTTTCTGTTACCAATAATGCTGCCTACATTTCCGTTTTTTTATGCAATGCTCAACCAAAGGACTTGACCATTTGTGGCCTACCCTTGTGGCCTACCCTTGTGGCCTACCCTTCGACAATACGGCAATAAACTTTTTCATCTCTTATTGAGAAACCCTTGCCTTGTATCACACAGCAGCTAGCACAGCGCTATCGGTTTTGTGTGGTTTACACACACTTCCCATACTCACACACACACACACACACACACTCACACACCCATACACAACAAATGAGTCGCCGTGCGATTGCAATCGCAAGCACCCAACATCTGTGTGCTGCGTGTTGTACACAAAACACACCGCAGCCAATTACCTGATAAACTTGTTCGTATCATTGTCGGTTTTATCACGGCACACGTTCAGCGTATTCGGACGCATTGTCACCGACGCACACATTGAAGCGTGCAACTCTCTGGCTAGCTGGCTGGAAGACGACGAAAATGGAGCCTCAAATGCGCCAACTGGCGTCGCACGAACGCAGCGATCGGCCGACGACGACGACGACGTGAATGTGGAGCATTTTGGGCCTGGATGGAGCGATGGCGCTGATCTGGGTGGTGTGCGCGGCGAATCAAGACGTCGGCACAATGCAGCGCATCATCGCTCGAATTCACGCGTGCATTCGGGCACACACAGCAGACAAACACACACGAGCACACACACTTGAATTCGCACGCCAATAAAACGCGATCGTCTTCGTTCAACGCGCGAGCTTCGTGCGCCGGCCGCGATGCAAATCACTTTGACACTGAAAATAGCCGACGAGCTATCGCTCCGTTGCGCGAGCGGACGGGCGGCGCGCACTCGCTGGATTTGATCGATTTTCGACAGTGACTGCGCGGGCAAACGTGCCGAACAATTGCGCGTTGACCTCTCGTGCACCGGATTTAACGATGATGATGCAGCGTCAGTGGCATGTGGTTGATTGGCTGGTGCTTGGTTGTGCTAGAAGCAAATAAAGAAAATAAACAAAATTATAATCCAACTAAACTCGAGTGGTGGAAGGTAAATGAAATGATAAAGCGTGCGAATGCTGCGCAAATTGAATTATAAAGCCCCTATTGACGCGCGAGAGTCGCGTCTTTGGCGAACGGCGTCTCACACAACACACACGCATACGCAAATACCAAACGCCCATATGTCTGCGTGAGTGTGCGCGCTTGTACGACGTTCATTCATGATATATTGTTATTATACTTGCGCGCATACTCGCTATACACAGCAGTGCTTGTGCTTATGTGGTGTGAGGTCATTTTTATATTTTGCTCATTTTATTCAGAGACCCCCGCGGCACACACACATATGCGCGGCACGGTACGCGATCGGTGTACATATGTGTGTATTGTGTACGATCGACGGATTTGCGCGGCGGTGGCGGCGCCTCAACGCACTCACTCGAGCGATTAACGAGCGATATCAGAACAACATATCACTGAAATTGCTATCGAAAAGTACGACAATAACCTCAGACAACACTCGCACACTCACACGCAGGCACAGGCAGCATTTTTATATTGCATGATCGAAGCGTCATGTGTGTAAACAATGCTGCAGTGATATCCGATTGTATCAACATTCATACCATTCACACAGGCACGCTTCTCGAAACCATCGCGGCCAAAGTATCGATCGGCCAATCGCGAATGTGTTTATTAACATTTCCGCATTAGACTTGTGCTGTGTAGTGCGGGTTCACTCAGCACACAGACACACACACACACACATACGAAGACGCTTAAGCGGCGCACACACGCACACCTCAGAACCGGTCAACACGAATTCGCGCCTTCGCAAGCGCAAACGATTCCATTCTCCTCACCTCAGCGTGTAGAATGCGCGAGCGGCCGAATAAAATTCAGACACAACCCAGCGATTATTTCGTAGATTTGCGTTGAGTGCGCTGGCTGGCCGGTGAGTGTATGTGTGTGTGTGTGTGTGTGTGTTTATTTTTCACGAATATGCGTGTGTGCTTATGTGTATCGGAACACACGGCGTAGTCGCACAGAACTCGATCGCGAGACGAATCGCGCGTGCACCGCGTGCAAATGAAACGGCGAGCCGCGAAATGTACGCACAATCAAACGGTGGTGTCGGTCGGAGAGCGCGTTGGCGACTGATGTGCAAGTTGTGGTCGCGCAAGTTGGAGCCAGTCTAGCGCGCGCGCTCGTTTGGAGAAACTGCGTCGAAAAGCACCAGCCCCCAACCAGCCAGAGAGTCGCGTGGAAAAGCACGACGGTCCGGGAGAGAGAAGACGTTCAGTTGAATATGCAAACACTTGTCTGCAAATGTTTAACGTGTGTGCGTACATTTGATCGAAATTTGGAGCATTTATGATGGGGGTGGATGCAATCGTCAATCATATTATGTAGTGATAGGTACCCAAAAATTTGATACAATTTGTCTGGTTGATTTTGGAACTTCAAGATTAAGTTGAATTGTAAAAAAATGTTGAGCAATGAAATATTTGTCAATCAATTTTTTTTGACATGAGAGTTTTTTTTTAAGTTATAGCCAGTATAAGTTTTCGTATTCTAAAACTCCCATGCAAGAACTCAATCTTCAACTATTCATATCTTTGGCCATAGCACGCTTTGATAGGATGCCTTTTAGACGAGTATCTTTATTTTGCTTTACTTCTTTATTTTTGTATATCGCTTGCGCTGACTTTCTCCATACATTGTCGCGGCCATCAAATATGAATACATTGGATTGACACTCGTCAGAAACAATGACAAATTCTCAAAGATGATTATTTCAACAGATGCCCTCAGCGAGAGCGTTGTATGAGTTTCTTCTTCAAAATTAAATATGTTTACTAACAATACGACCATGTTTAACATAGTGTAAGAGACATAGATGTAGATTTTTTATGAGCTCACATGCCTGTCGATTCCCTCAACACATTTCACCAAATGAAGGACCAGAATGCTCGGGCCCTGTTTACTTTGCGCATAATTTCTTATTTTCTTATACAAAAAACTGGCCATATTTATAGGAACATGCCCCAGCCCATTCATTGGCACTTGGCACCCTAAGATTTCGGTGCCATATCTCCGTTCGGAGCAGCATATCGCAGAGCTCCTGGATCCGATCGAAAGCTTAGAACTATATCAAACAAAACATTAAAATATCTAGCGAACGTCTGCTGAATCGTCACATCTGCCCATCTATTGGCACACCTATGTGCTGTAAAACATCGGAAATACGCAAATAAAAAATATGTGTCTAATTGTTTATTGATTCTGTGGTTGTAACTCCACATTTGAATCAGTCAAAACATATTTGAGAGCCTCTCCATGAGAAAAACTGAATTGTCAATTCAACTTTTTCGGCGGACTTTTCTCTGTGGGCGACTTTTTCTGCGACGGCATACTGAAAAATAATATTAATATAACAGTTATTATTATTATTAGCACAATGTTGTATCAATGGTGCCAGTAAATGGGCACATGTACTATTCTTATATAATGCGTGGGGTAGTTTGAGTCCATGTCGCAATAATATTCGACCGATCGCAGAACTGCGGAACTGCTCTGAATTCGATTCATTCTTACCCTTTTATATCGATGTGATTCTCAAAGATGTCCGAAATAACAACAGCATTGTGTTTTTCGCATTTTTCGCTTTTCGAATCTATTGGACTTTATCTATAGTTATTTTCTTCATCATATGAAAAATAAATTTTTTTTTAATCTATTGAAAAAAACTTTGCAAACGCCTGAAAATGAGAAAGAAAATTGTATGATTGTTCGAGCTATTATGATGAGAGTGACTGTATGTATGTGACTACTACATGGGCTGATAAATATATCGTTAAATGTATATTTAACGATATATTTATATATTCAACGAATGTCTAATTGTGCACGACAATTTTGTAAATCATCAACCAAGCATATAGTTTGGTCGCAGTGAGAATGATTGAAGACTACTCTTTACTAAATTGCGTCCTACCCTTATCCCATGAAGATCGTTTTTTTCTGACCACGTTGAAAAACAGTAAACCAATCGATGACAGTTCATTTGTCTGATGCGAAGGTGTCATAGCAACCGAAATGGCTCGACGGTATTTATCCCACAAAAAATTAGAGTTTATTAATACACGAATATATAAACTTGAGCCCACGTTGTCGCGTTGTCATGGCATTTAGACACACCGTTCAAAGGATTGAAATTCAAGGTTTAATGAACGCACGAAAATATGCTTTAGCCATCATAAACGAAACCACAAACGTTGGTCCACACTGAAGTCTATAAATTGAGCCCAAGATGTCGAATTGTCATGACATTTTTCAAAGGTTAAACTTCAGATGAAGAAAAAACGTTCTTCATGTTTCAGACCACAGACTCAATGACTGGATTGTTACATGCAATTGTTATTTTTTGTCAGGCCATTGTCTACAGATTTCATGAACTAACATGTATGAACGTGTTGTATGCAGTCTTAAATAATATTTATATCGATTGTTTGACAACTTTGTCTGTTCCGTGAAAATAAACGTATGAGCTGAGTACTCCAAATTTCGCACCTAAATACATCGCATGTATAAATGTAGAGGATTGAATCGAATGCGACAGAATATTATAGATGTTGCTTGCTAGCGTTTAATTGAACGACTGTATGTAGA
>JANTBZ010051614.1:0-10291 GCA_024741255.1 Exechia fusca | reverse complement strand
AAACACACAACTGCATCATACACAAAAAGAAAGACAATTGAATAACCTTAATTTCATTCTCAGATACTTTATGACTATTGATTCCAATTTACGAGTTATTCGAGAGAAAACTTGGAAAAAATGTGTTCTCCATGTAAAAAATATACCAAAAAATCACAAAAAATTATATATAATATACAACAATTCTATATAGTCGATTAAATTTTCTATCATCATAAAGTTGACTCAAATACGCATCAATATAGCTGGTGCAATGAAATATCTATGGAAACATTTTTTAGTAATAGGCATTCAAACCTGACCTAGTCGTGAATATTTTTGATAAGCCTAGAGGGTATAAAAAATATATTCTTCAAAAATTATGTAGAAAAGAAGACAATGACATTCTCGTCGAAAAATTCTACTATGCTGCATGTATGATATTTGTAAATAGGAAGTTATAGCCAGTTAAATTTGTCATTCGTATAATTAATTGAATGAAGTATATTGCATGTTTATATTTTTTTATTTTTTTTTATTGGATTTTGTTGTATCTTTTTTGCAGAAAAAAACACATTTGGAGGAGATAATGCAATATCTTTTGAACTCTTTGTTGACAATGTTACATACTTTTTTTTTACATTATAATGCCTTTTTAGTTGCCCTTTTTCCTAATATGTACTGAAGGTACTTTGTCGAACTGTGTAAATAATCATAAGAGAAAATGTTAAATTTTGCGATAATACAAATCGATATCGCGGATCGGCGATTCAATACGCATTTTATACAATTCGATATAGCATATAGAGAACTTCTCAAACGTAGAAAATATTATTAAGATCATCATAGAACATAATTATTCGAGTAATATTCACCTGGTGCACCTGGTTCACCTCCCACCACCTCACTTTTCACCGCCACCGTTCCAGCGCCTCCGCCACCGCCTCCCAATTTCTTCTCCAAATCCGCCCGCAAATTCATATTGTCGCAGGTGCGATCGTGCAGCGCCGCCACCACATCGTCATGGCACAAATCGGCGCTGGTCTGCGCAATGTCATGCGCCAGAATCGAGGTCATCTGGTCGCGGTACCGCTTCAGGATGTACATGGTGGTGCGCTGGCGGCCCTCGTCCTACATGTTTCATTTCATATTGGATTTATATGCCTAATTTTTGTTTTGGATAATTTGAAACCCTTTATTTGTTCAATGAATAAAATAAATCAAGCTTGAACTTTCTAGTTACACAATTTCAATTCAAGTATATGAAAAAACGGCTCAAGGGATTAGATTGGAACTTTGTGGGAATCTTCAAAGTATCTCGAACTTTAAAAGGTGTTCTTTGAAAAAATATGTTCTCGACATTTGTACCTCAACGGCTGATTTTCCCAAATTCGTCCAAAAGCCCGTTTTTTACAGCTTTTTCTAGTTCGTGTAGAGTGAGTAATTAATTTTTTTTTCTGAAATGTTGAAACTTATCATCATTACGAAATTATCGAAATTTTCAAAAGTCTTCATGAAATTATTGTGGTATTATTAGTTGTTGAGATATTGGTGTTCAAACGCAAAACGACCCTTCTCCATTCAAAGTCCGATATCTCAATGTAAAAAAAATCGTATTGAGATTGAGACAACAACAGGCAAATTAAAGCTAAATGAACAAGTCATCCGCTCCATACAGTGGTTGAGTTGAAATAATGTTGCACAATGGACAAAATCGAAACAAATAATTATTTTTGTTACTCACTGTATTCATGACGATTGTGCGATATGCATGGCATGCGAAAAAATCCATCCCAAAATCTCGAAACTAGACAGTTTCAAGCTTGAAGTACTTATTTGCCCGACATCGATACAACCATTATTAACGAAGAAACAGCTCTTCAAAAAACAGCAACAAATCCGGTTTTTTAAAGTGATCCTTTAACGTTTAGAATGTACATTTTCGATTTGGCGTAAAAACATATTGTACGTTTGCTCACGTTTGTTCATGCAACACTTTAAACTTATTCAATTGTTAATTTATACGTATTGAAGAATTGTTTTGATTCTCTTGAGCAGCGAAAAAAACGAATCTTAATGATGGATAATTTGGCTCATGTGATTGTCAATCCCTGAACAAATAGAAACAAGCAAATAAGTTACACAACCATTGTTCTTGAACTATCATATTCATATTCACGAAGCAACGATCAAATACATTTTTTAGAATATTACTCACCTTCATGTAGGTGTCGGTCAACTGCATGCGCCCCAGATTTCGCACGACCATGCGCACGTTCAGCTTGGGCAGGCCGAGCTGATGGGCGAGCTGCTTCTGGGAGAGTCCGATGCATCCGGCTTCGTTGAGCCGAAGCCAGGCTAGGCGAAGCAACGGTTCGTTCAGCTGGACGGCTGACTGGTCGAACAGACCGGATTCGCCTGCAGAGGATTGTTTGAAAACGGGATGCATTTGTGAAGAAAAAAATTGAATACGAGTAATTCGCCTTTTGAAAAACAGATTTGGTTTTAATTTCATATAATTAATCTTGTGGGTATTGAAGAGCATTTCGACTTTCTCGACCATTTTTTGTTACTTTACTTATAGATTTAATTAGGTGTTTTTTTTAATCGCCGTTTGAGTCAAATCTCGGCTAGTGTCAAGTGTTTGCATTTCAGATTTGCTTACCCGAATTAGTTTACTTCACTTTATTTTCCATTACTTGGATTCAATTTTGAGTGATTTTTTTGGGAAATCGCCGTTTTTGCCAAATATTGGCTTGGGTAGTGAGATTGTTTCTTCCATTGAGTCAAATGCTAATGCAAACTTACATGGTTGCGATTTGAATGGATCATCATACTAATTTATCATCTCATGTGTTGAGTATTATGTTCAGAAAAGCGATTCTTATATTTTTGCTTACTTACAAATCGATTAGGCGTCACGTTTCCGGACGATTCAAATAAACGGTACTTTATTTGACCTTTTATGCCCTTTTTGCCCCTTTTTCGACGTTAGGTCCTTTTCCCCTTTATTTAGACTCTTTTTCGCCTTTTTTTTCCTTTTTATCACTATTTATAGACCCCTTGAGCTTCTTTTAGATCCTACCTTTAGATCTTCAAATCCTATATAATTGTTTTGGTTTTCATAAAATTTCACACTAGTTAACTGTCGAACTTTTGGTAAAAAAAATCGTAAATTTTTCGTTCCAAAATACTTTTTCAAAATATGTTTATTTATTTTCCTGAAAATATACAAAACCCCTTATTCGACAAAGCATTTTCGAAACAAATATAGTTTCTAGCGCAAATAATATTAACCGGAACCATTTTCCCGACCTTTTTGTTCCCGAAATATCATTGAAAAATCATGGTTTCTTTTTTGTCATGTTTTAAAACATTTTTCCACTCTTTTTAGCCACTATTTTAGGGCCCTAAAATGTTCTTATTTGGGCCCTTAAGTTCCGGGCCTTGGTTTTTATTGAGGTTTGTGTATAGTTTTGGTTTTTGTAGATTTTCATGATTTCAGAAAAAAAACAATATTTTCAGAATAAACCACTCACCATCCGACCCATCCCCATCATCTCCGCCATCCGCAAGCGCCGCTGCCGCCGTCCACATTGTGCACACATCCATCTCTGGATCCTTCAGCAAGAAACATCGGATCGACTTCTCCTGACCGCTGCCCTTGCTGCGCCACTCCGACACTTTGGCCTGCGGATAGAGTTAGAAATCATCATTCGGTAACTGCCAGAACTGATTTAAAAAAATTGAAGCATATTGATTTGATTCGTATTTTCGAGTGGGTTTACAAAAAACAGGGCGAGTGAGTGTGGACATTTTGTTATTATTCGCTAAACAAAAATTTGCCGATTATCGAAAATACCCGAGAACGCGGACCACAAATTCATTGATTGAAAGAAAAATCCCCTGGAATACCGGAAATTCCCCGCGATTGCAAACCCTACCTGCGGATGCAGCTCGCGCCATCGCAACCTGTCGCTGCGCACGAACTGCTGCATCATCGGCATCTTGAACGCCTTGCGCACGGACAGCGCCAGCTCATCGTCGAAGCTGCGCATCAGCAGCGTCATCTCCATCCGTCCATGCGGCTGATCGCGCAACAGGCCGACCACCTGCTCGACGATGAGCATCGGCTTGGGCTTGAAGATGCGGTAGAAGCGGGGCAGATGGAGGAGCAAGCCCTGCGAATTGGCCATGTGGAGGGTATACAAAAAAAACTATTAAAACAAGAAGGTAGTGAAATATGTTCAAGCAAATAATTATCTTTTCGGAAACAAATAAACTGTAGAGTGAAGGCCCCAAATGGGTCAGTTTTCGTAAAACACTCGATTTTAAAAACCAATTTACTTCTCCACATTTTTTCAATACAAAGTTCTTATGTATAAACTAACGGAATTTTGCTAGAAACGAAAAAAGTAAAGGCATGTGATTACGTCTGCGATACAAGATATACGACATATTTTGAAATCAATAAAATTATATAAACTAGATCATGTCATCATGTATCGATCTTTAAGTCCTTAGAACATCGTCTTTTTGTAGGAATCAATCTTAGCAAGTTATCGCTGTTTTCCGAGATTAAGAAATGAATGGTCGAATTCAGTGAACAAATTTATTGAGTGCGCAAATTCAGTCCGATCGGATGACATTTACAGTCCCACATCGAACCCTAAATTCATACAGGAATATACTATATATTGGAACAGTATTAGAAATAAGATATGGGCGTAAGATAGTTCTTGACATTTTTTTTCTTCAATTGTATCATAATAAACTAATACGAAAACAAATTATAAAAAATTGTATGTATAAAGAATATTTCCAAAATAAATTTCGGAGTTCACACTTAACGATTTCCAAATATTTACTTATTTCAGACGTAACACGATTTATTTGTATGGAGAAAAATGAAAACACCGATTTCATTGCACTATCCATACAAAATATTTCTGTTTCTTCTTCGGTTTTTATGACATAACTTTATACTGGATTGACCTAGAGCGATGCGAGTATACTCAAATGATTGATAATTAAAAGTGCACAGAACCCCATCATTCGAAAAAATGTACAAAAATCGTTGTGGCTTTTAGTTTTTTAGTTTTACGGTAAGGCAAGATTCAAACTTCACAGAAAGTTGAGTACTGAGTGAATGAACTTTATTATCATAAGTCATAGAATACATCGGCTCTGGCCAAGAACCCGGAAATAGAATCGTTCTTAAGTATAAGTCCACTAGTGTATGTTCAATTGACACTATTTAACAACATTGCTTATCACACAAATATCTTAAAGAGATTATCGAAACATTCTAATACGCTTTTACCTCAAAAGTGGAGCAAATTAGCATGTTTCCACGAAAAATCGCACCTTCAAAGGTCGCTTTGAGATAGTAAATATATTCCGAAAAACTTGAAGTTTTGTATACTATTTAATAACACAATTTTTCAAGACGTGGGCTATTTTTATTTCATTCAGGGATTTTTTAAAAATGTATTGCGAATTATTGAAATTTGCCAAATTCTCATTTTCCAGAATTTCGTCTCCAATTTTGCTACCTGGTATTCGGGTACTTTCTAGCAACCTAGGATCGTCAAATTGCTTGTACATATATTATTTCATGACACATTTCATAACGTTCAAAACAAATTTATCGTGATTCCGAAATTGGGGTCGACCTGCAGAGCTACAAACATGACTCCATGTCTTTTCTGAAAATCCCATATTTCAACGCGGTTTCGGGAGGCATAAGACTTAAAAAAATGATATTTTTTATACTTCATATTAACATCCTTTCACATTTTTTTCAATTTATATTTTTTTAAGACATATTATGTCGTGTCGAAAAAAATAGGTAACAAAAATGTCTCACTACAAAATCGGTTAACAACATTTAGAATAAGATACAAAATTGTGCTTTTGAGCATGAGCGTAAATTGAAAATAATCACCCATGTTCCAAAGGGCATCGAAAATCTGAATTTGTTTTTCTATATTTTTGTCCTTTTTTAAATTTTGCAAATACATACGATTGAAGGGAAACTGATTTTTTTTCGGAGTGTTGCACCAAATCCGAAAATGTTTTTGAAGCGTTCTCAACAAAACATGTTTTTCTTGACTAAAATTGTTTTTGAACAAATAGTCAATTTGGCTTGTTTGGCTAGTTCGATGTTTTCCTCTATCAAATAGAAATATTAACAAACAAAATAACTTTAAATCAAGGGTTTTGAAAATGACAAAAGTTGCTTCACTAGTACAACTTTAACTTGTGAAATGAAGATCGGTTTGTTACGGAATTCCGACAGATTTCCTCTAGAAGATCTTAGTTCCTGGAAATAATTTTTATACCCTGATTGTCGCGTTATTATACTATTAAAACCCTATTTATATTGTTCACGAAATTGCCCAAATTATCAACATGCCTGCGTATTATGCTCGTTCGTCTTCTCGTAGTACAGCTGCTTGGACAGCAGTCGCATCTGGATCAGTGGCTTTCGCTGATGGAACTGATTGAAATCGCGCAGCACGAAACGGCCGCAGGTCGCTTCGCCGTTCCAGCGCGAGCGGCCGCAGCGCTCCAGCAGACAGTACTGATGTATCGAAATGGTGGCGCGCACGGAGACGTTGGGCGGAAAGATGGCCGCCTCGCGGGCATTCTGGCAGGCGGCGATGATGAGACGGGAGCCGAAGTGGGCGTGGGCGGCGTCGAGGGTGAGCGGAAGGAGTTCGGCGGCGACGTCGATGGGCCGACGGGTGTCGAAGTCCTGGAGAAAGTGGTTGGAAAATTACGCGCGATTTTCGAGATTATTCTGAAGTGATTGTAGGTAATAACGTCACATAACATTTCCCAGCCTTCTGCCTAAATTTCTTAAGCGTTTTGATCTCCTGATGACGAAACTGGCAAAAAAATAGATCGTAGGAAGGCCTTCGGAGATATAGCCCTTTGTTGATTTTTTCGACATGATCTAATTCATTCGCGCATATCTCATGCTTTAACAATCGTAGACCGGTCAGCCGCACTTGAAATGAAAGCTTATGAAAAAACATACAATTAGTGTGGATATTGTGTCTACCTAAATGTTTCTAGTTTCAGTGATACTGTGCGACTAAAAATGAAAAATCGTGAAAAAATGGCAAAAAATGATGAAAAAAGAATCACGTTGATATTTGTTTAGATAAGAAAACGAGATGTCCCGCCATTTTTTTTTTACTTTTGTCTGGTAGCTTGAACTCTTGTGCATTTTTCAAGCTGTCCCATGGCAACATCTGAGGGTTCGCTCCGTCCTCCCCCCTACCAATTAATTTCACTCACCTGACACGATCCGCGCAACTGTTCGCCCGTCCGCTGATCGAACTCCTCCACCTCGCGCAGCGTGTACGTAGTGAACGGGTAATCCGATTCGGCGGGCGGCTGCACCGTATCGAAGTCGATGCGATCGAAGGTGCGCAGCGGCCGCCGTTCGGCCTGCAGCTCGTAGAACTGCAGCGCAGCGTTGCGGCAGCAAAATTGCCAGACGCTCTGGCGGACTTTGGCGTGCAGCGGCAGCGGCCATTTCATGCGATCGGCGAGGCGGATCCAGAGGGCTGTGGGGACAAGTGAGCGGGTGGAGTGAATATTAGCTCTAGTAATGACCTGCTGTTTTCAAAATATACCGTATCTGGTGCATCTATACACCTAAATAAATACACATCGCCTGATAGGGATTCAATATTATCACTATTATTAATATGTATTTTTTCTACAGCCTGCATTAGAATAGGTGTTACACTTTTTGAATAGGCTGTATTTCCCAAACGATCGAAGATAGCAATGTGAAAATCTGACAGAGCCTAGAGCATTATGTATTGTTATTAAGAATCCTGACGCGCCTCGTCATAAGTCGAATAGAGGTCCACCATTGGACGATCGATTACAAACGTGTTCGAATAATGAAGATGCACTGCGTTGGCAAATCGCAATCGGATATTGTTTGGGCCCAAAGACCCACAAAATGGTCGGAATGTTTGTTCGAATATACAAAAAAAAGAACGACAATATGTTATTACGTGTAATATTCAAGGAAATGTACAGAAATTGCACGAAAAATGGCATAAAGGCTCTGAATTTTGAAAATCAGAGTTCTATGAATACTTAAAATAGAGCTCAAATTGAGGCCAATCGAAATCCATAAAGTTCATGTTCTCACGGTAAAGCAGAAGAAATAGAGACTGCAAAGAGTAAAAGAGTTGCATTTTTTGATCGTCGGTGGTGAGTTTTCGAACATTCTAAGAAAACACAAAACGATCGAGTTTGGATAAAGCTGATTTGAATCAATATTGGCTAAATCGAATCGTTTCACATCACATTCCGCTCACACAATGACTATCGATTTCACCAGATTAAAATGCGATGGATTTTTGCATTCGAGATATGTTGGAGGCACGAGTCAACGCCAAAAAAAGCGAAAGTCTGGGCTCTTCAAACGCAGCCCTTCAGTGAGAATCGTCCAAGTTTCCAAAAGATTGCCAACGGTCAGCAAGCAACTCAATTGTCAACATAATTGGTATCGTAACTAAGGCCCGGGAAAACTGAAAAATGTTAACGTAGTCTTGAACCATAGACGATCCTTATAAATTTGAGTGAATTCCAAAACCAACATCTTAAAACTGTAGATAATACGGCTATGCTAGCTGTACAAAATCATTTCAAAATTAAATCATATTTGGAATGCAGGCTATCTAGATTGAGAGTCTGCAGTAGTTTTGCATTGCTCTTATTTAGCGAAAATGTATTGTAAATAATTGGGAATACAAAATACAATTCAATGTTTTTCAGATGTTTCATCAGAATGTGATTCAGATACGGATGAGAACATTAAAACACAGACGATTGTGTTACTATGGTTCAAAATCGCGGGAATCTTTCTGAGTATGCTCTTGAATGTAATTGTGATAATAATCAATCTTATTTTTCATGTTTAGACACAAGTTACAGCCTTCATATTTCATATTTGCAGCAGAGACTCTAAAATGTAATAGTGAGATTAGGTTTTTTAGACAAAAGTTACAACCTTCACAATACATGAAATAGGTTTTATAATTCATATTCTAGATTTATCGCTCGATAGCGGCTTTGTTTTGAGGCATATCATATATCAATTTATTCCATCGTATTAACATATGAATGCCTCACAATTGACAAAAAGAATCTAATCATAATTAATTCTAAAAAGGCCTTAAATAATGAATAAATACGGTCACTGCACATTTTATTTCATCGAAATTGCAACACGTGTGTGGTGATGATGCTGATGCTGCTGAGTGTTTGTGTACTGTGCGTGTTTGGTTTACCATCGATTGTCAGGCCGTCCATGCCCTCCAGGGCGATCTCATCGATGGTCACATCGCTCAGCAGTTTGGGGCTGGCGGTGGCGCTGGTGCGGGTGGCCATCGTGGCCACGGAAAACGCGCACAGAATACCGAAAAACGATTGTTTAAATCCGCGACGCGATTCCGATTCACTCCGCACGCAATAATCACAAAATCACGAATACGACTGAATTGTTGTTGTAGCGTTAACTGCGGCGTTTGTTTTGGGATATTCGGAGGGGAATTTCGGGAATTTCTATTGGGAGGGGAATTGTAGGGTATGCAATAACAATATATATATTTATATATTCAGTGTTATATATATAAAAAACAGTTGATATCAAATAACAGTAATTAGTATACGGAACACGGATCCTCTAATTGTTAATTACTCAATTAGTTATAACTGAATTATTTAGATTGTGAAAAAAAATCAATATTCCAATTATTTAAATATATATTGGCAAATCACTGATTTTTTAGCGTTATTGAAATCTTACCTTTTCGCCAAATAATTGTGTAATATACGCGCGAAAATGTTATTTGTTGAGTTGAGACTTGAGACACCCTGCAATGAACAACACATACCACATGGCGTTTGCTAAGTTACACTCTGTAGTTGGCTCGCTCTCCGCAATCTGTAAAGCGGAGCATATTTCCAGTTGGCATCATTTGCGTCGTGTCTCATCTATTTTTTGCGCTACCAAATACAAAAATCCAATCAAAACAAACACATTCACAAAAGTAAAATAACGACCAAATAAAAGCCCGCGAATCTCTAGCACGGCCTTATTTCGATTTTGTGCTTCTTTACCTCCTCGCGGGCCGCACCATCGGCATCATGAACCATCATCAACATCTTCCTCCAACGCTCATCAGCCTGTTGCTCGACTCTTGCCGCTTCTGCCTGCAACTTCCATCATCACCCACATCCGCCTCCACTTCATCGTCATCCCTTCCTCCAATGC
>JANTBZ010051604.1:0-10292 GCA_024741255.1 Exechia fusca | reverse complement strand
AAAGTTCTAGAAAAGGTCGGCTCTGGCCAAGAACTTGAATTCTCGACTGTCCCAATATTGGCTTGTT
This sequence comes from Exechia fusca, assembly GCA_024741255.1. Classification (NCBI taxonomy): domain Eukaryota; kingdom Metazoa; phylum Arthropoda; class Insecta; order Diptera; family Mycetophilidae; genus Exechia; species Exechia fusca. Next base: position 10,225 of record JANTBZ010051604.1, on the reverse strand, counting down.
AGGGTAGTATAACTAGCGATCAGTGGAAATCAGAATGGATTATACTGAACCGTTCTCTAGTGACAAGCCTGTCAATTTCACTATCAGATCGTAGTTTTCACACACCTAGTATTAGGCTACACCGCACGATCGTACGCACATTCGCGTGATTCGTATGATTTATATATATTTTACGATATCTTCATTCCGAGAAGACCGCTTCGGTTTCAGCTAGTTGAGCTATCGCATTTGTGCCAACGATGCGTGATAGACCAGAAGCCGCTACGCGACGCGACGCGATCTCGTATTGTAACAATTATACATTTTAGGTTACAACTGCGGCGTCGTCGTGTGGTTTGTTTGCCGTAGATAGCATATGGCGAGCAAGCATACGCTCAGCCTTGCTATGAAGTCGCGAGCGCTGCACTCGACGCGCGACGCGCCAACGCAATTCGCGCCACATGCAAATTGTGTGCCAGTGCGTGTAGTAGTTTTCCGTTTGTCGGCTTTGATAGTTGGAAATTGAAAGTTGACCTCAAAAGCGCTTGCATATCTGGTGTGTGTGTGTGTGTGTATTTGCGTACGCGTTTAAATTAAGTGGGAGCTGCACGAGTCGCTGCAGCAGCAGCAACGAACACGAAGTCGCGTCGTCGTCGATGTTGTCGACAACGACGACGATGTGCACTCACGCGAGCATTGTAATCGCGCGCACTCGCGCTTACATGCTCGCGAATACACACACACACACACACACGCAAATGCATACATGCGCAATCGCGCGTCGCGCTTTGATTGCAGGTTAGTGTGTTTGTGAGTTGGTTGTTGCGCGGGCTGCATGCGCTCACGACTCACCAACGCACTCACAGACACACACGCTCACGCTCACGTGCACGTGTGCCCGTCGACGCTCGCGCATACTACTTCATATAATAGGTCATTTACGTTTCGTGTATATCAGTATATCAGCTGCAGAACGTGCGTTGCTTTGTACATTGTACGCACACGTTCTGCAGCTCCGCCGTCGTCGCACCACTAAATTAATCAAAAATGAACAAATCGTAATTAACATCCGCAATGCGCGAATTGCAACACACACACACTCACAGATGGTATTGCAAAGCGCGCAGCATGTGCGCCGGCTTGTAGGAAGTGGGCGCGTTTTCGCGTGCCTACTGATTCGTTCGGACGGCTGATTTTGCGCGCGCGCGCACACACACTCACGTAAATATATAGGAAAAGTGCAAGCGACTCAAGAGTGCGTATGTGTGTGCGCGCAAGCTGCCTCCGGCAGTTCTTCGCCGACGGTGGTTTTATCGAGTATGTGGGTACTGTGCGTGAATGTTACATGCATATGCGGCATATGAAGATGATGCGCGAGCGTCGCGGTTTATCGAAGTCTGCGCGCGCTCTTGTTCGCAATGGCTAATGCATAATGGCATTATCATCACGACGAAGACAACGCGCACACGCACACTGACACACACACACACACACCGGCAATTTGTCGCAATTATCGATCATAAAAGTCGATTCAACAGCTATTTACCTAAATCGGTATTACCGGTCTGCGAAGGACGACGAACATGTGTGGTGCGTTTTATTGCCCGTGTCTGCGCATCGATAAAAGCCACACGTAATATAATGTCACGGTCGATGCATCGTCGTGCGTTATTTCGGTATTTATGCAAACCTGCACTTTGCGTCCGGCCCCTCATAATTGTGTGAATATACGCACCATATTCTGCCGCATATGTCGATCGTACACACGCATAAACACCGAATGTTGGATGTGTTGCGAAGAATCGTTTTTGGGGCCGATATATAATGTTAATGGATGCGTGAACCAGAGGAATATATACATAGTAGCATCCATGTCGTATAATAATCGGATCGGAACCTCGGGCCGTGTGTTCGACGAGTACTACATATATTTGCATAATTTTCAGATACAAAGTGGTTTGTAGAATGCTAAGCGGATGCCAGACAAACAACAGAGACGACTCGACTACCATGAAACATCTGAGAGTTGATCGTAATGCGATATGCGCGGTCAGCTCTTTTGTTGTTACGTTTTAACACTTGGCGAAAATTGTTTTCGCTACGAGCATATCCGTCGTCGTTATTGTTCACGCGTCGATCGCGTTTGCCGCACTTTCTTATCGCCGATCAAAGGTCGCCGGCAGAAACGCTCTGGAGATGCACAAAAATTCCGCGATGACATTTTCTGTGTTCGACAAAATCGCGCATAATATTATCGTCGATTTTTCCATTCGTCGTCGGACCGGTTTGCGATGCGCAAAACCGACGCGCCGCACCAACCGGCCGGTGCTTATCGATGCGAACTTTCTATTTTTATAAACCATAACTTTTGTGCTTCACTAATCTTTCGGGCGCATCTAAAAATATGCATATAAATTTATTAACGCATTCGTCGGCTGAAATATGGCGGCCGCACGAACCATTCGAACATTTCACTCTGCCGTCAATAAAGCACGTTTTTATTGTCTGCGTGCTCGTGGATTTTACGACTCCACTCGCGCATTCGAAACGCAACTGCACTTCACAGCAGACAATATCAAACACGAATCATTACGGCACCGTTTCAGCAAGAATCTTCTGTGAAAGTTGTGCGCGCGCGCGCGCGTCACGTCTGGGCGCAACCGCGCGCACATCTGCATTAGTAACTCTCGCTCTTTTGCTCTGGCTAGACAGGCCGAGCCGAGAGATCCACGGCCAAGATTAATGTGCGCAACATGCACATGCTCATATTCCCAGACATAACACGATTACACTCATACGCAGCTGCGATGTGAGTGCGCGCGTGCGCTTTTATCGTTCTGATTGCAATTTATGTGTGAGACATTTCTGCATGTACTATTTGATGCTGTTCGAAACGCATCGCCACACACACCACAAAATAATACTGCCACCACAGACACTTTACGCAAAACACTTACTCTTGTGTGTGGCTGGCTGAATGGCGTCCTTCGACACAACACAAACTAAACGCTCTGGAATTCCAAACATGCATGCGCAGTGCGTATTCTGTTCTGCGCCGCTGGGCAGACACTTGCATCTTTGATGTACAACCAACCACGTCGATGTGACCGCACTCTTGACGATTGTTTGTTCTTGAAAATGTGCGTGTTTCATGTTGTGCGCATATCGTAACAGCAACACACTCTCGCCTCACGACTAGACCGTCGCGTAGTCTCGAGCACTTGCGACGCTCGCACGCACCAATTAAATGGCAATTTATTTGTTTTGATTTCACACGAACGGCGCCGCGGTGCACGAGTTTGCACGCCGCTCGTGCGTGCTGTATTATATTGTCGCCGCGTACCGCGTCTTTGATGCGCAAATGCTCAACATAACATAATACGCGCACGGACCGTGCGGCGATTGTGAAGAATTGTTTTGACCTTAACCATGATTTTGCGCGACAGAAAAACATCTTTCGCTGCGATGCGATTGTCACGCACACACGCACGCACTCGGCCGCCAATCGACGCAATTGTGACATTGGCCTTGAGTCGCAATTCGTATCAATTTGGATGTCGCGCGCGCGAATTCTTTCATGTGAGTCCGAACATGTTTGAACATTGAACATTGGTAAAAATGGCCATGTTTCTTGAAGGCAATTCATGTTATAGCACATTTCCACCAATGTCACTTGTAACAATTGTATGACGAACAAATATACGTAAACTGGATTATTGTGCTTCCCCTTGACCTTTTACAATTTTGTATTCATTGTGCTTGTAGCTCTTGGAATTTGCAACGTTTTGCTATTGTCCTTTTTCACATAGTGGAGACATAACGCCGACAGTGAATGTACATATATGACCATAATTCCAATAATTTGGTCATAAACGGCGACTGTCGGCAGACCCAACTCACTATTTAAATAAGAATGGACGCAAAACGTTGGGACTTCTAACAGCTACAAGCTCAATTAATAAAAAATTGTGAAAAGTCAAGGGGTAGCACAATACTACACATTTTATATCGTCATAAAAGTGTGACAAATGACGTTGGTGGAAATGCGCTATAAAATAGAATAAATCTCATCGCATAATAATAATTACTGTTCGCTGATTATATCGTTCACAGTGCTGTATGCGACGAAATGAAGAATCGCATGAAACCTGAATTGATTTATGATGCAATTTACGCCACACACACACGCACAAATATTTTGTGTCGTCTCATCATGACCGCACACACTCCGCACATACTAACCAATCGGCGAAATCCGGTGCTTGTTCGTTTCGAATTTCGAATCGTCGTCGTTGACTCGATGCGTGTTGCAGTCGCTCAATTCTTGTTTCGGTGTTTCTCCGGTGTCGACGACAACGACGACACCAGCCGATGATGCCACACGGCACAGCCCGCTTACGTGCTGTGAACATAGTACAACGCGATGCGGTGCGATGATGTCCGCGCACAATGTTGATCCATGCTAATTGGCAGTTCGGTTTGATTTAATGTGCAACGCGCGCACGCTCGCGCATGTCTGCATGCTGCTGCTGCTGCGTGCGTGCGTGTGTGTGTGTGTGCGTGCGCGCAACACTTGCGCGCGCCCTCGAATTGTGTAGTATATGATTCACGCGTCCGCGCGACGAAGCGACGACGCACTGGACCTCCGAGCTGAGAGATGCACTCTCGCATCGCGGATTCACCGCATATTTTTAGTCTCGACCGGACCATCTTGGCCTCAAGTTGTGTGTGCATGCCAGCCACCACGTTCGCACAGCCCCACAGCTGCTTCTGCTGCGCCAATTTCCGAAGACGTCGAATCGCTGATCGCTGATCGCTGACTGTCCGTACATATCAATCCTTCTCTGCCACAGAACCGTACTGAACTGAACACTCGAACACTGCCCCCCGAATACAATCGTCGCGCGGCTCGGCCGCCATGAGCCCCGACCAGGACGAGCATCAGCTGCATCCGTCCAGCGTCGTCAGCATCGAAATGCCGGCCGCCAGTCGCGGCTGGAGCCCCATCGCCCAGTCCGACGACGAACAGCCCACCGCCGCCACTGCCACCACCGCCATCACATCAACTCCAAAGAAACCACAACCAGCCAACAGCAGCAGCAGCCCAGCACCAGCAGTCAATGGACACCACTCGAGTCACCTGCCGCCCGCATCTGCCACCGCACCACCGCCACCAACCGCCAACGGTGGTCACACCGCCAATGGCAACGGCACCGCGCACAACGGCCTGAACGGCCGCAACGGTTCAACGCGAACCGCCAACGGCACGACGACGACAAATGGCGGCACGGCGAAAACGGCCAACAACAATGATCTGTGGTCGCCCGCCTCACCGAACGGAGGTGCGCCAGCTGCTGCGGCCGCCTCCGCCTCTGCCGCCACGTCTGCCACTGGCGCCGCTGCTCTGCCATCCAACGGCGACAGCACATCCGCCGCCAACCATCAATCGCCGTCGCGCATCGAGAAGAACGGCTGGAAGGAGCTGCCGCAAGAGGAGCCCAGTCACCCCATGAACGGGCACCCCACCACGGCCAATGGCAACGGCAATGGCGCCGGCGCCGGCGGCCAGCACACCGCCGAAGAGGATCCCCTAACTGGCGTCGTCGTTTGCACCAAGGATCTCATCGATCCCGATGAGCTGTCCACCTGCGGCATCGGCGCCTGCCAGCCGAAGTGGGCGCGTGCGTTCGCCTCCACCAAGTCGTTCATGTTCGTGTTCCTGATCGCGTGGGTGCTGCAGGGCATGTACTCCACGTACGTGGTCAGTGTCATAACGACCATTGAGAAACTGTTCCAGATCAAGTCGAAGACGTCGGGCATGCTGCTGAGCGCAATCGAGGTGGGGCAGATCTCGACGGCGCTGCTGCTGTCGTACTTTGCGGGGCAGGGCCATCGGCCGCGCTGGATCGCGTGCGGCATGGTGCTGTTTGCGGTGTGCGCGTTCGGCTGCTCGATACCGCATTTCATGTATGGGGATGAGCTGCTGCGGGCCAATAATGCGCTGTACTCGCAGGTGAGGGGGGCGGGGGGCTCGCTGGTGGTGGCGAACGGCGGTGGTCCGTCGACGGACGCCCTGGTGAGCGGTGGTGAGCGGGCAGCCGCAGGCAGCGTGCTGTCCCAGTTGGAGGCGGCAAACCGCACGTATCGGAGTGTTGGCGGAGCTGCTGCTGCTGAGTACGATCTGTGTTTGGCTGGCGGTAAGGCGGAGGCGGAGGGCCGGTGTGGCACGCAGGAGGAGAAGGACGATCAGGAGACGCATGCACAGATCACGTACACGGTGCTGACGATGCTGGTGTTCTGCATGCTGGGCGTTGGTGTCGGGCAGACGGCGGTGGCGACGTTGGGCATTCCGTTTATCGATGACAATGTGGCGAGTCGCGAGTCGGCGATTTATATCGGTGAGTGGATCGAACATCATGTTTCCATTGCGTATGCCGATGATGGTTTCCTTTGCGATGATGGTTATATCAAATAACTGACAAAGTGGGGCCACACTCGAAGTTTTCCAATTCTTTCTGAGGAGGTTCACCGCAGACTATGCTATATGTCTTTGAAGGTAGCAGTTACGAGTACAACTTGTAATAGCCACTTTGAATCTCAGTGTAGCTTTACTGTTATTTTATAAAACAATGACATACAACTCTGACAGCTCTGTGTGGCATCGACATAAGACAATCTTGATCATTCGATTCTTATTTTATGGCAATCCGATCCGCCGTTAGTATTTTACATACTTTTCCGAAACCATTTTTACTCACATAAACGTGTTATTTTATTATTCACCATAAAACAAATATTTTACAAATGATGTTGTTATCAAATTTCTGAGAAACTCGAAAATATCCTTTAAATTATTTTTATATTATGATAAGTGACTAATATCAACGAAAGACCAGATTTGGTAAATTTTTAATGCTTCGTCATATTTGGACGTTATTTTCATCAAAGGCCAGAAATCCGGTTACTACGTTGATCACAGAGTTCAAACTTCGCAGAGCTAATTAAGAAAGATAGCTCTTTCTGATTCAAAAATATTTAGGTCGTTTGGATGACTAAATTCTGTGCAATTGAGCTACAAAGTACAGAATGTATCTTGGTAACTTCATATTGTCAGCAACTGATGCATATCTCTTATTCTATCCTTATTCTGATCCGTCTATATTCGTTGCATCGTTAATCATTGCTACTTTAGAAGAAACTTTACTCAAAATCGAGCATCCAACATTTTTTCTGAAAACATTTTGTATTCTTATAAATAGTTTTCTTTTAGCCCGACAGACCTAATGCAGCGGTCCTGTAACATTTCGATCCCTTTCGAAATGAATTCGCCGCTTATCCTTGCAAAATGTTTTTTTCTCGATTTCGACTGCCTCATTCTTTTCTCTTTTCATGGTTTTAGTTTTGGAAATACAAAATAGTCGCTGAGGGCCAAATACGCATAAAACCATAAATGAATCCACAATTCATAGCCCACTTCATTGCTTATGGTTATTATTTGTTCGATTTGGTCGATTGTGAGCTTTTGCATTTCTCCGGCACACTCTCCACAAAGAGATCTCGCATGCCCAAAAAGGAATGCACGATTTTTGAAGTATCAGCAATATCCAGGTTCCACGATTTTCGAATTCCGTAATTATTTCTGTGACTTATTGATGTTTTCGCCAGGAGCTGCAACATGCAGGCGTCCACTGCGCGCATCGTCTTCGGTTCCTAAATTGTCGGTACAGAATGGTTTACAAAATTGACAAATTTAATTTCGGTTAGGGCAGACTCCAGATAATAATTTCTTTATACATGTTTTGGCTCCAGTGACACTTTTCAGAAAACAGGGCTTTAACAAGACTTTGAATACCTTCTTCTTAATATGTTAGGAAATATCGATCCGGGTGTTACAATAAATTCAATTACTGTCAAAATAATGACAGTTCGGCGATAAATGACTATGTCCTTCATAGGTAGTCTCAAGACTCAAGACTAAGCAGCCCATGTAGTTTGTACTTCAAGCACTTCGAAATATAACATTCTAATTCCAACTTAACATTTTGTTTCCCATATACAGCCATCACCATCGGAGTGCGCATCCTCGGACCCACCAGCGGTTTCATGCTCGGCTCCGTCTGCACACGACTGCACGTCAGCCTGCTGGATCCGGGCTACGGTCCCGAGGACCCCAAATGGGTGGGCGCCTGGTATCTCGGTAAGTCTCTGCCAAACGCATTCGCACTCTAACATCGTACATTTTTCCAACGCGCGCCGATATTATGCGAAATGCAGATGACGCATACGCATCGGCTTCACGTGTCTCGCGCGTTTGACCGCCGAAATGGGCATTCCGTGCAGGTCAATGACTCTGCGACATTCTGGCTGGCTGGCTGGTGTGTGGTGTGTGTGCGGTGTTTTTCTGCATGCACGATCGCACGCACACAATGCTAACGCACGCACGCACGCTCGAACGCATGCACGCAAGCAAGCGTGTCTCTACTCGGCGGCTGATTCTCCCTAAGTCCCATATAACGATTTCCGAACGCACATTCGCACACACACCGCACACACATGAGCACACGAGCAGCCCGGCGACGTCCCGGCCAGGCCTTCATTTTGCGCTTTACGCTGTGCATCAACTTTCTTGCGCCGACCGTCCATTTCATTATGCTACACGTGTGCGCGCATTCTGAGCGATTGCGTGCGCTCGTGTGTTGTGCGCGTGTGCGTGTGTGTGTGTGGTGTTCCCAAAAACGACAACATCGACGACCGGCGACGAAGACGCGACCACAACGAACGACAAAGACGCGCTCGCGCGCGCCAATACAAAACTGCTGCGCTTGCGCGCGCACGCACGATAAACACCTTATTGCCAAATACGCATGCGCACGCACGCACGTGCACGCGCAGAGGTTTTTCGGGCGTGCGTGAGCGCAAAGCATCAGCGTCATTGCGGCGTCGTCGTCGTCCGCGATCGTGCATGCGCCATTCCGCCAGACGCTGTGTTGGTGGTGGTGAGGGCTGATGATGCAGGTTGTTAAACCTGTACGCGTGTGTGTGTTTGTGGCGTGTCGCCCAAGCCGTCGACGTCTTCATTCTTGCATGCAATTCGTCTCTCGGCGAGCTGTGTTTTCTGTTTGCCCTTTTTCGCACGCATTTCGCACTTGCTTACATACGAAACGAACCACGTGCAACTCGGTGTGTGCATCTCAGCGTTAACGTTTATTTACACAAACCAATCTGCGTGCATATTCAGAGCTGTAATTCGTATACGTCTTGCAATTTACAAACGTTCACTTTATTGATAAAAGGAAAAATAAAAACGGTCCGATAATTGTGTGCTTGCAACCTTTCCAAAATCACGCAAGCTCATCAATCTATTTCCGGCGACTGGTCGATTAATCGACCAAATCTTGTCCATAAAAAAATTAAAAAAATGTATCTTGTGTTCAATTCGCTGGTCATATATCTGGAAAGCCAGTGGGGAGACTTTTTTGCAGCAATTTTTCTCGAATACAAAAAAATGAAGTTCATTCTAAATAACTGCATCATTACGATTTGAGTGGATGTTCCTGAATAGATGGGCTAACACGATTTATGCCATTTTCAAGATGTGTGTGCTATTATGACGTGAGCTAGTAACAGTAAGGCTGGAAAATTCGTATCGTTTGGTAGTAAAACATAAATTGATGATGAAATTATTTTTGAATAACCAACATAGTCCCATTGAAGGACGATACTCCGAAAATGACGAACAACTTGTTCATGCCTCTCGTATAGAACGTTAACTTTATGGCCTTCAAAATATGTATTTTTCCTGCGATACATTTTTCTTCGGTGCTGAATCTCTATTTTCAGAGGTCTGAAGACATCAAATATCAACTAAGGGTCAAATCCGGATAATCCCGTATTTGGGCTGCAATTCATAGCCATTTTATCGATTTTTGGAATATTTTTAGCGACATGAGAAACTGCGTATTGTCTTGGTATAACAGCAGATTTCTCCTCGCCATGTGGAATGTATATTGGCCATATAATTGGCGACCCAAAATTCAATTTAAAGTCATGGATTATTGTCTTTTATTTGTCATGTAGCGAATGACGAATTCTCCTTCTGAGACCCAATTTATAGACGCCTTCCACCTGATGCTTTTTCGTTAATTTTGGAAAGGCTTCATAGCTCCTTGTACTCTTATATGACGGCCGATTGGACTCCGGAGTGTAGTGATGGAGACATGTTTCGTACATTGTCACAAATTATTTA
>JANTBZ010051593.1:0-10294 GCA_024741255.1 Exechia fusca | reverse complement strand
GATGATCTGGACAGTGACTCGTCGGAGCCGTCGTCGCCGGACAGCGTGGACAGTGTGATCAGTGCGTTCAAGCCGGCCGTGACGTCGGCGACGACGACGGCTACGTCGGCGAACACGTCGACGGCTGGGGACGGTTCGTCGGAGGAGCCGTCGTCGGGCAAGGCTACTGCGTCGATAACGCCGGAGCCGGCGGCTTTAGCGGCAGGAACGATGGTTGTACCGGCGTCGACGGCTTCGCCAGTTGGCCAGAGCGGTATGACTGCACGAGGTCTGGATAAGGTCGAGTCGAGTGGGGAGACGGCTACGAGCAGTGCTACTACGGCGGAATCGGTACCAGTCGTCTCGACCAGCGCTGAAGTTCCACTACCAGGTGAATATTTCCAAACATACAATTGCTTCGAAGCTACTGAAAGCTTGAGCACCTTGATGAACTCTGGTTCCGATAACCGTCGAAGCTGCCTCGTCGCCGACATGTCGTCAGAGGAAGCATTCTCATTCGCTTTATCTTTCTGACTTCGAGTCCGAACACATCTATGTTCGGCTTCGAACTACGGAAGTTACGCAGAACCCACTGTTGTTTCGAGGTCTTCGGTTCCGCATATCTCCTCTATTTTGAGGCTGAACATAGCATATTCAAGGCTTTTTATTATTCGAAAAAACATTCCTCTATATCTCATTTGTGTAATATTTTTGCTTTCGGCCTCAAAATACCAAAGTAACGCAGAGTCCACCTATTGGTAATTGCGTTTCCGCTTAAATCCCGAACATAGTCGAGTTTGGGCTGTATCTTATTCGCTTCATTCGTTAGACTTCGAGCAGTTGCGCCTTAAACTACGGGAGTAATGTAGAATCCACTGTTGTTTGAAGGTCTTCGTGGTTACGCTTACCTCCTATAGTTTGAGGCATAACATAGTCAATACAGGGTTTTCTCTTATTCGATAAAGACATCCTCTGTATCACTTGCTTGATGTTGTATCCTTCGAGCCCAAACATTTGTATGTTCTGCCTCAAACTACGGTTGTTACACAGAATCTACCGGTTGTTTCGTGGTCTTCGCGACTCCGCCTAACACAGAGTCGAGTTTGGGCTGTCTCTCATTCGAAACAAACCATATTTGCCTTCTAGCCCTACAGTTCTATGTTCGGTCTATAACTGCGGAAGTAACGCCGAATCAAATGTTGTTCTAAGGTATTCGCGGTTACGCTCAACTCCTTTAGTTTGAGGCTGAACATAGTCGACTTAGGGCTTTCTCTTATTCGAAAAGACATTCTCTATCTCAATTGATTCATCTTGTATCCTTCGAGCCCAAACACTTGTATGTTCGTCCTCAAACTACGGAAGTAACGCAGAACGCAGAATCAACGGTTGTTTCGTGGTTTTGGCTATTCCGCTTAACTCTTATAGTGTAAGGTGTCTCTTATTCGAAAAAGATACCCTATATATCTCATTAGCTTAATCTTCCGCTGCCTTCGAGTCCGAACACTTCTATGTTAGGCTTTCAGCTACGGAAGTTACGCAGAATCAACTGTTGATTCGTGGTCCTCGGTCCTCGCGAATCCAATCAACTTCTCTAGTTTAAGGCCATTAAGTCGAGATTTGACTGTCTTTTATTGAAATAAGAAATCTGATATATGTAGTTCACACGCAATCCACTCGCTAACTTTCCTAACAAATTTGTTTCAAACTTACCAATTGCCCTGCCGCAACCACGACCTCCGCAGCCACCGATCGCCAAGAACTGCTCGCCTTCGCCGAGAAGCTCAGCGCCCAGCTGCTCAAGGAGATGGACAGCGGCCGGCTGCGCGGTGTCTTCGACGAGCAAGAAGAGGACGAAGCGGAAGCTGAAGAAGCGGCCGCCGCCGCCTCCACAAAACACCGGGCCTGCGAAGGCCACACTCGTTCAGCGTCATCAACCGGCGGCAGCAGTGGCGCCAAGCACGAGGATCCCTACATCCGGCGCCTGAACGGCGAACTCAAAGACCTGCATTCGCTGCGCGAGGAGCTGCGCGAACGCCGCCTGATGCTCGCGAACCTGAACATCTCGCAGTACCAGAACAGCTCGACCATCGAGGAGGAGGACGAGTCGCCGACGGCGCTGGCGAAGTCAGCCGATGAGCTGCAGCACCAGCAGCAGCAGCAGCTCCAGCAGTCCCAGGACGATGGACGACGCAGTGTGACGAGTGCTGATCGGCTGCCGCGTCTGTCCAGCATCGATGCGGCCTCCAGTCAGGACGACATTGCGTCGCGCATCAACAGCGTCGATAATCTGAGCGTGCTAACGGCGGAGGCGGCCGCCATGGAGACGGGACGGGACAGTCCAAGGCAGCAGCAGCCCGCCGCTTCGCAGAGCCAGAGCCAGCAAAGGGCACAGGCTTCACACCAGGCTCAGGCGTCAGCGCCAGGACCAGCTCCTCCGATGGAGTCCCGGCCGAGCGTCGACTCGTGGGCGCACTCGAACAGCACCGCCTCGCTGGATTCGCCGTCGGCGGGCGGTTCGTCGACGCACCATCGCTACTATCACGTGTTCCGCGAGGGCGAACTGGAGGCGCTGATCAATCATCATGTGACGAGTTTGCACATTGTGTCGTCGTACTACGAGCGAGCGTCGTGGTGCGTGGTTGCCGAGAAGGTGCAGGTGTGGTCGATTTAAGGGAGACCGGCATCGGGTCATTGGACACGATAGGGGTCGTTCACTCTAGTTTGAGGTGAAGGGGAAATATTGATTTTTTTTCGAAGATCGCCAGTGATTCGCAGTGGTATCGGTGATTCAAACTTCTGGAGATTTCAATTAATTTGTTATTTGTAACCACGATTATTGTGCGATATTCAGCCAAAATCTGTTCGTAAAAGATCTTGTCTTGTTCGAATAGTTATAACAGAAAACCAATGTACTAGTGAAGACACTAGTGCAAGTTATCACAGTTATAACAGTCTAGATTACATACTACATGAGCTGATTAGTCTTGAGACGACCTATCAAGGAACAATATTTCTGATGAAGAAAAAATGTATTATTGATCTTGGTCATTTTTGGCCAGCCATAAATAATCTTATCATCGAACTGGCATTATTTTGTCAGTAATTGCATTTATTGTAACATGCGGATCGACATATCCTGACATATGGAGAAGAAGGTACTCCTAAACCTCCTAAAACACGGTAGATACGTTCCTGAGGAAACCATGTTATAGCAAAACCGTGTTAAAAAAGACAATGAGCCCACACAAAAACAGGAGATACTTTCCAGGCTAAAAAAACTGACATGAAATATACCAAAATACCTTTAGTGGGTGCTTTATTGCACTTTTCTTGTAACCGTACCGTAAACCGTAAAAAACCGTACTCTAAAAGACCGTGTTATAAGAGGTTTAGGTGTATTTAAATTCTTGATGAAGCAATGTTTTCAGATACGTAGGAGGGCTGCTGGAGGCAAAATATGTCTCGAGAAATTGTTATCTGGGGCACTTGGGCACCGAAGACGATGCGCGAAGTTGACGCCTACATTTGACAGTTCCTGATGAGAACATCGATAAGTCAACGAAATAAGCATGGAACCTGAAGATTGCTGATACCCTGAAGTTATATAAAACATATTTATACATTTCGTGCATAGATTTTTGGACATGCGAGATCTCTTTGCGGAGAGGCTGCCAATTCAAAAATTATTAAGGTTGTTATGACAAACTTTCGTTTACACCACTTATGCCGATAACGGTTCAACATTTTGGTTTTTATATGAAGGTGCAGATGCGCGGTAATGTCCAACATTATCTGATATCATTGAATCAGCGTTTCTTTGTTTTAGGCCATAGATATTGAGAAAATTCAATAATTTCACCCATTTTTGCAATGCCCTAGCTCCCAAGAGATTCCGAGATTTTTAAAATATTTATTTTCATCATTTTACATTGCACAGCTCAAAAATACAATAAAACGGGAACAAATAAGTGGCGTTACGTGTTAAATCGAGAAAACGAACATTTTGCAATGGTTAGCGACGAATATTTGCTGAAGGATCGCTGAATTAAGGCTATCGAGCTAAAAATAAACTATTAAAAAGAATACTAAAACTTTTCATCAAAAAGTTGGTCCTTCATAGCTATTCTCATGACTATCAGCCCATGTAGTACAAATCGTGCAAGACCATTTTCAGTTATTTGTAGGATCTTGCACAATTTTGCACGAATTTGTTTGAGCACTTTTAGTCATTTTCAACCACTATTCGAGAATTGTAATGATGCAGTTCAGTAGAATGGAAATAAGCCTATTATCTACATCGTTTGAGATTGAGGAAAGTTGCAATGTCATCTTATAGATGAGCCTTCACTTTCCGCCCTCAAAACCACGCAAAAAGTATGATAATGTTTGCAAATAATGAGAATTTGAGCAAAGTTTGCTTACCTCCCCCATTTGAGTATACTTTTTATTGCTCTTATTACTACACCGATTTCCAGAGTGAACGGCCCCTCCTCGAGTGCAAGAGGACAATGGGCAGAGTGACGTGTCGTCGCGGCGACGGTCAGAGAAGGTTCAGTGATATTTGCGCGAGCTTTGTGTAGAGTAGGTAGCAGAGAAGCGTAAACGGTGCGAATTGTGGTGATACGGAGAAAAGAAATAGAAGCGACGAAGCGATGAAGCTGGCAACCGAATCCGTTCGACAGACACACACAAACACAGACATATATGACGAGAAGATACCAACAGAGATTCCATGACTATTGCATACCAAGCCTCTTATATTCGCACAATACACATAACCAGAATTTATAAACATACGATATAGTATACATAAACCAGAGATATAAACTAGACTGGGGCATTTAGAGCATTGATCAGATCATGTGTCTCTGATCGGAGATGCAGACGATGGTCAATCGCTATCGATTCGTATACGAAATTCTGTTATAATTGTTGTCTTCGAACTCCGGCTATTAAGAAAATCAGTCATTGAGATCTTCTTATTACAATATTAGATCCAGTGCATTGTGGAAAGAAAAAATATGGTTACGATATATTTCTTTGTTCTTCTATGTTGCAATGTTTCGGATTCTCTTTTCTTACTAAAACTACATCACCGGTCGAAGATTGAATGTTCAAAATGCCCCAGTCTAATATACAAACACGCAAAGATACAATATACCAAATACGCTACAATTGGGATCATCTTCCGGATGTTATACCTTCACAACCAAATAGTACATGTGCTACCTTACCGAACAACATACCAACATTACAATCGCGAGCAACATTTTGCGCATAACAAAAACAGATTAGTGCAATGATTATATTACTATAGTATTGACCCGATTGGATGCGTGTGGTACAAACGGGTAAACAAACTGCTGCTGCTAAAATATGTTATTTTAAAAACGAGATGCCCGAACATAAAATAGCACGCACCTTTAGGCGCTCTATCAATATATTACATACAAACACAGACAGAGGATCGTAATGTATATTAAAATCGACGTATATTGCATGCCAGTTTTGAGGATAACCACCCGTAACCAACCAAAAAAAATGATTCGATTCCACGAGAAATATCAACGCACCTATTAGAGCAGTCCCCAACCGAATTCTACAAATACGCTCATCTCGAAAAACACACAACACAAACACACACACATTAGACAAAAAGACGTTTCTTACCTATACGAATGTTCATTTTCTATTGCGCGCATGCGACGAGACAAAAAAACCCCAGTAAACCAACCAAACGTCACAACTATACTAACTAACGAATACGCCACACACCTTTCGCTGCCCTGTAAATATATCATCTAGCTAAAATACCAAAACCAACAAGAACATTCGAAACAAGTACTAATCAATGAAAACCAAATCGAACGAAACCTTCGTCTATGCATGTATTCGAACAATGCAAACCAACAAACAAACAACGTATTACAAATGCACAAGGAAATCCCTCTAAATTATAACAAATTATACCAAGTAAATATACACGAGATGAATATTATGAAATAAAAGTAACATATTTAGTATATATACCAACCGGACAAAAAACGCATTACCAAATAACCCATACATTTTCTTCAGAACCAAAAATACACACACAAATTCCATCCCCCTCATGCCACAACTAACATCTAACCCCGAGACAAAACCAAACCAACCAACCTACAAGAGAACACGATGTACTAGCTAATTTTGAAATTACAACCAACTACCACAAAGAGAAGAATAAAATAAATATCAAACACACTCGATTTCCGTTGCAAAGTGTATATTCATTTTTATTGGAAACAGAGAATCTGCGTATACAATTTTCATGTATATATTTATAAGTGTTTTTTTGTGGTTTTACTGACACATTATGTTTTCGTTAACATTACACACACGCACATCAAAGTCCAAAGTGAAGTCTCATCGTAAATGTTGGGGAGGGTTTCAATACATAATGTGTGTGAAAATGTTGGGGTGGAGGTTTGTGTATGTGGTTGCGTGTATATATAATAATGCCATTAGTATCGAAATCGCATCGGGATCATTAGCGTCTATCGTTTTGCTTGCATGTCGGCTATTTTAGGGTAATTTTACGTTGTATTCCGATTACATTTCATTTTCACTTTACGATTTAAAGAACACCTTCGTTTTCGATCTACAAAGTCGCGCGAATATCGTGTTAACATACACTTATGCTTACACTATATGTTGTGTGTGTGAATAATGCACTTTATATATACTGTACTGCGCATAGTGCAACATAAACGAGGGGTTGGTGGGGTGGGGGGGTCAATTCATATTATGGGAATCTCTCTACAATCCGCTTCCCAAACAAACAGAAAACGTGTGTGTGCACAACCTTCTCAATATACTCCGGGCATATTACTATTATATTTTATGTGTGTGTGTCTAGCGGGATGTGAGTGCTATTATATTAGGGCTAAACAAACGACATTCGTTCGGTCATGTTCCTTGTTTGTGTGGGTGTGAGTGTAATTGTGTTTTATATTTGCGTAATATATTAGAGAAATCATATTTACAATCAATCTATAGTTGTCTAAGCTGCTGAACGAAACTGTGTATGTATACTATATCTATATAACCGAAAGCCGGTCGAATGCCATCAAGCGCAAACACAATCGCGATTTAAACTATAAACGGCTGCTGAAGCCATCATCCACATCATATAAGATAGACACTCATTGCACATTTTGCACACACAGAACAAACGATAGACGACAACCATCTAAATCGATGATAAAAGTTTGAGAGAGTGAAATTCATATTTTCAAAATTCGAACGGTTCAACCGTTGGAAATCTTCTACGACTATGTCTTCGACGAATTCAGCAGATAATCAATGGAGAAGTCTTTCGATTTGGCATTGGCTTCGTCGCTGGCGGCCACGGCCATCAGAGGAGCTCCGGCTGAACCGGAACCGGAGGCGACCCCACGACGATATCGGCGCTGTTGGACGCCACCAGAAGAGCGTGCGGGTGTCGCCGAACCGGCGGCTGCGCCTCGACGTCGACGCGGGCCGCCTACTCCGGCCCGAAGGACCGAAGCCGATTTGAACCGGCGCTGCGGCACAGCGGCAGACCGGCTGGGTGTGGGCAGTGTTGATTGATTGATGGGTGATAGTTGGACGTCGATTCGTGGTGGTTGGTTGCTATCGATGGCTGTGACTGTGGCTGTGGCTATGCTGCTGGTCGGACTGGCGTTTGTTGGGTTTATTGCTATTTGCTGGCGGCTGTGCGGTTGCAGTAAAACCTGCAATGTGTGACCACTGGCCTGGTGCTGGTGCTGAAGGTGGTGGTTTTGGTGCTGGTGGTGTTGGCGATGATGGTGGTCGTTGAAGCCGATCGGCGCCACGTCTTCCTCGCTGGAATCGTCGGCGCTGGGCCACGGATGCAGCTGGTTGGGCGGGTTGTGTCTTTTGGACGGTGGTTTTCAGCTGGGCTTCATCACTTGACCATCATCTCCTCGTCGATTGCCCTGTGGATAGAACATGGCGTTTCGAACAAGTCCGGTGTTAATTTTTGGGGCGAGGGCGGTGTCGGGTTGTGCAAACACACCCATGAAGAATATGCAGTAGACATGAAGTGAAAGCGAACAGATATTACAGAGAGAATGGAAAGAGATTGGTATTTATGAGCCATATCCCGTGAAAGTTACGAACATTTATTAGACAACAAACTGAACTATATGTAGGCTGCGACCTACGATATTTTTTACAATACTGTATGTTACAATATTGTACCGTCTACCGACTATGCGTAAGAAAGAGAAGGAGCGAGCTAAAAAGCGAATTGCAAGGTGTTCGCTCTTTCTCACGCTAATTCTATGATTGAACAAGATTCAACAAGCTCCATGCAAATGCTTCTCAAACCACTTGTAAGATTGATATAAAGCATGTTATCGCATTTTTATCAAACAGTAATGTAACTTACAGTATTGTACAAAATATCAAGGATCGCAGCAATCAAAATCGTCGTAGACTTTGATGATCATGATGTTGGACGCTCTGGTTAAATTGGATCAGCAGATCCAATATGATTGAATCAGCTGATCCAATTCAACAACGTCGTCTACTTTAAATAATTATTATTGGTAGAACACAGGACACATAGATGCAAAAGGATGAAAAAGAGATACACAATGATTCGATAAGTAAATCCTACACTAGAGGATTTTTTTAAATCCACACACCTTGTTATTGACATCCATGCTATCGGTCTTTTTCGTGTAGAAAAAAAATCGCAGGTCGTATCAGATGATTAAATTTAACAAATGTCTCACATTGAGAAATATTTAATGTTATTTGTAGAACACAAAACACAGAGATGCAAACAGTTACAAAAAAAATACATAATGATACGATAAGAAAATCCTATACTCGAGGATTTTGTTTTAATTCCGCAAAGTGGAAGAAATCAACAGTAAATGAAAGTGATAACGAAAACTTATGACTCCGATCTCAACATTCGGCTCATTGAAGACTCACACCATTCGTGCACATAAAGTGGCCAATCAACATTGATCCATAATCAACTGCTTACAAACTAAACAGAAATAACAACAACCCCAAGAAAGCAAGAGAACAATAAACACATAAATCATAGACACACATTCAGTAGAGGAGCTCCTGCCCGACACGCGGCCGCCAGCAAAACAATACCGAAAACACATCGAAAAAGAACCGTAGAATACACTTGAGATGCAGAGAACAGAGAACAGAGAACAGAGAGCAGTGTTGAGCAATGTTGAGAAGTTTCGATGCAGATGCAGACACAGACATAGAGAAATGGGTGCAGAGTGAATGTGAAGCGTGGTGCGAACGAACAACGAACAACGAACCAACCTGCTGATGATGGTGGGCTGCTGCATACATGGCAGCCGCCGAATGGCTGGGCGCACACACCGATGATGAGGTCGAGGCGGCCGCCACCGCCGCCAGCGATGCCGTCGACGATGCCGATGAGGTGGAACTGCTGCGATCGGCCGCAGCACTGGCCAGAGCGTTGTTGTTCCGATGGCGCGGCATCGGAATCAGATCGGCAGAGAGCTGGTGATGCTGGTGATGCTGGTGGTGGGCGACGTGGGCATGTGGGTGATGCGCATGCATGGCGGCGACGGCGGACGAGGTGGAGGAGGAGGATGTGGAGGTTGAGGCGTTCGACAATGAGTTCGAAGAGTTGGATGAGGTAGATTGGTGGTGCTGATGGTGCTGCTGATGCTGCTGCGGATGCGATTGGGCGTGGTGGTGATGTTGTGGCTGATGGTGATGGTGAGATGGTGGCGGTTGTGCGGAGGAATGATGGGTGGAATGGTGAGGATGCGGATGCTGCTGCTGCTGCTGTCGTCCAGCTGCCACCAGACTGCTGACGTTGCTGTTGATGCTATTGAACGAGGACGTTGAGGTCGTCGCGGGCGGAGGATGGTGTCGAGTGTTAGAGGCGCTGCTGCTGCTACTGCTGCTAATGAGTGGGTCAGGATTGCTCAGTTTTTGGAGTACTCAAAAATGTTTCTATCTTCGATACGAAATATGCGATACAAATATAATCGATTCCTAATTGACCGAATTAACAATAGTCCGATACGTACAGTTGTGGCAAAATTATTACGAATGCTCACAAGTTTTTTAGACATGTGTTCATCACTGTTTCTCGAATATGTTCGTCTGTTCTTTGGGTACCACACTCAACAAAATTTGCGTCACAAAAACCAGACTCTGCCCTTCATAATGATCTATACATCCGTATATGTAATATTTTGTTGAAGTTATAATTGCGAACGAAATATTTATTCACACCCTATGTCGCACGAGGCTC
>JANTBZ010051582.1:0-10295 GCA_024741255.1 Exechia fusca | reverse complement strand
CAGGAGTGAGTTCGGAACAAATGCCAATCTGTATTAGGTTAGCAGTGAATTGTTCCAGCTTCCCACGCACGGCACCATATTACACGCGTTTAACTTGGTGTGCACTGAGCGCTACTATGATCGGAAATGAAGCGAACATGTCTAAAGCTAAAGGTTGTTTATGTTGTATGATTTTCCTGTTGTTTTCATTTGGACTAAATTTTGTTTTCATTTTTTTCTCTTCAATCACTAATACATATTGCTGTTGAAAAAATTGCTTTACAATCATCTCGATTTCCAATTCTTCAATTAAAATTAGAAACATTTTGCTTTTTGATTTTTGCCAAAGACTGACCAGTTTCATTCCAAAACTATCCATTCGAGCTGATAAAAGATAGAGAATGTATCATCTAGGTGTTGAATTGATGTGCAATGAGCGCTACCGTGATCAGAAATACAACGTATATATTGTTTGATTTTACTGAAGTTTTCGAATGGGCCACCAGTGTAAATTTTTATTCTTTTTGATCCCTAATACTGCAAGAAATTGTTTTACGATCATCTCGATTTGTCTATTCTTTTATTGAAATATGAAACCTTCGACTTTCTTGATTTTTGTCAATTACTGAAAAAAACAAGTGTTATAAATAATTCGATCCATTCAAGTTGAATATTACATTTACGTTGAGCGAAGATTTCTTCATCGTACATTTCACTCTCATCAGTTACATGTCCAACTTTCCAACGTTGCTGGTCGATATGACCAGGAACCAGTAGTATAGCTGCCGCATAGAGGTATTAAATTCATCCGTGAACTTGAAGCTAAATCCAGAACAAACATACATGTTCCACACATAATTTCCATTACAAATAACACACAATAACACAAAGCATAAATCAGTCATTCAATAAACTATACAAACATTTGAACAATTTCGAATGTGTCTATATCACATATCGTTGACATTTTAACAAAGAATGAACTAATTAATCGAGAGCCTATTGACGGAAATGTTTTTGATCAAAGTGGTATGCTCAATATTATGTATACATTGGCTCATTGAACAATGCACACGACATAGTCTATCGTTCAATGCGCCCAAAATCGACGCACAAACATTGTAGTCTCTGTGTGTGCGATGTGCGCATCGTTTGCCGAAAATCATGGTTTCGGCAAACATATCACATTCATAATTTGTTCAGTCGATTATCGAGCCGGGCAAGCGGTTTTCGAACCCGACATCGACGACGAGGACGACCGGTACGATTATCCGTTTTTCGATTGACCGCAAATCACCGCATCGCATCGCACCGCTCCTCTCTCCGTACGCGGAAAAACATAAAATCAAACCCCACCACTACCAGAGCATGGATTCAGCGCTGGCGCACTCACAGTCAGACAATAAATCATGCATATTGTGTGTGTGGGAATTTATCGAACGTAACAAATACACATCAAACGGGCGGCGGCGCGGACGCTCGGGCCGAGTAGCGAACCATTTACTTTATGTGTGTGTGTGTACGTCGGTTACAGCATGTACTACACAACTCACAGCGATATAGAAGAGGAAGCACAACAGACATAACACGACTCGCCAGCAGCATAAGAATAGACATTGGGGGGCGCACCCACAGCCACACACATACCAGGAAAATGTTGATGAATTTGCCGCTTTTACTATATATTCGATAGGACTAAGCATCTTGCTAGCCATACAGTTTTGACTAATGAATATTAATTTCAATTTTAATACTACGTATTTCACGGAGCAAACTAGAGCAGATGCCCCTAAATCAGACACTTTTCGTAAAATACCCGTTGAGGTAGTATTTTCCAACCTATCGAAACACATTTGAGTTATCTAATTTCCCTCACCAGATTTTGCTCATACACTGTTTTCATGTATTAACTGAAGGAACTATGCTAACTACGAAAACCGGGTGGCATGTTTTTTCGTCATTTCAAAATGTGTGCATCTTCAATCGGACACTATTTTCGAACACGATATTCGACACATTTTAAAACAATGCAATTATATTAACTAGATCATGTATCGTTCCTCGTGTTCAGAACACAGTTTACATCATTGTATATGGAAAGATATCATCGTTGTCAGTGAATATTCACACGGTATAATATACGCTGAAGTTCCAAATAACATTGAAATTTGACTATTCCTCTTATATTTGTTGCGTTTTTGAAAGTGAGTGTCATATTAAAGGGACATTTTCTCTACTGTTAATCTTTTTCAGAACATTAAAAAAAGTTTTTGATTGTCTATCTATAAACAATTCCAATGTAATAACCTCAGATTCTGTCACTAACTTTGCACTCAACAATTTCCTTCTGAGAAATAGGTAGGGTAAGGTAGGGCATGTTTTGTTTCGACTATTTCAGGCCTTTAAAACGAAGTTATTCGACTTAATTTTAGGTATTGTGTACATTCCATATGACGCTTCCTACCACTATAGATTCCGTTACGATGGGGCCTTGAATACAAAAGTTATAGCCCTTTATGTATTTTTAGTGTGTTTGCTTCTACATATCATCTCTCATTGATACGCTAGGAATCACAATCGATTGATGTACAAAAAATATAATGATAAGCTTCGAATAGAAATTTACCTGTCAACCCGAATATTTTTTCGGTTCACTGTTTACATTGTGGAGCAAGTTCTTCATGACCACTTTATGTTGTATCCATAAAACTTTCATGTGAAAAATATCATTAAAATATGTTTATACAATGTTTAGAACACAATCAAATCATTTTCATCTGGAAAAGACCTCAGAGAGCTATAGTGTAGTGTTATATCCATTTTTCATAATCATATCACTAACCAGATTATAGAGACCTTGATGATATGTCTTGGTTTCTAGCGGTTTTTTTTCGTCTGAATAAGCATAAAAAACGTATATGTAATCTTTAGAATCATAATGTTATTGTTTTGGCCATAATCAACTGTAGACAAAACTCACCCCACCTTTCTTAAAATCGTCAAAAAAACATGCTCTTGGTTTTTGGAGTATAGCTTTAAGCATAGACCCGATACAGGTCAATAATGTTTAGAAAACATATTGCCAGATAAATGTACTATCGATTGCATTTTACCATTTCGAAATTTATTAAAAATTACAGACGTGGGATCTCGTCAAACTTGTTAGGCAAAACTTGCCCCACCTTACCCTACTTAATCATTCATCATTCCGCTGATCAGAGCCTGCAATAACATTCAATCGATTCATGTTGAACTATGGAACTTGGATTTAAGTATGAGTCATGTAATTCATACTATACAAATCAGACGAATACAACATAGAACGATTGACGATTTTCTCACAATAATGTAATTCTGACACAAAGCGGCGATTCCATACACATTTCCCCGGTAGACACACACACAATGCACAAACCGGCGTTCCCAATCGTTCGATGTCATCGATTTTATGTCAGCATTCTGTTTGGCCGTGTGCGACGAGCGAGCGAGTGTGTGGATACCTGCGGGACATGCGGAGGCGGTGCGCACTCCGCCCATGCATGTCGTCGTTCCTCGTCGACGTCGCCGTGATTGAACATTTTCTGAATGATATGCTTCGCCACCGCCACGCTGATGCCCGACATCGACGACATCGACATCGGCATCGACATCGACGACGAACGACGTCAACCTGAGAGTGTCACGCGCGTTTTGATTCCATACAAATTGATACAACGTGCGAGGAATTCGAAATTACGGAAACTTTCACCTTGCTTCATCTGCCATCTCGCCACCCCATCCATCAGCACGTGAGATCTCTCCCACAGCGAAATCGAACTCTGCTGCTGCAGATATTCCGCGAACGGCAGCCAAAAAGCTGCCGTCGTAATGTGCATCACCCGCCAGTCGCCTCACATTATACGTAAATTATATGAATTCGTTCAACGGCGAGCGCTAGCGCGGTGCGCGGTTAGTGATGATCACTTAAAAATGTGAGCGCGCGCGCGACCGATTTGCTGGAGCGCTCTGCGATGCATGACTTCGACTTCGACACCGTGGCTTCTCTGGCGCAGGTGCACGTCGAAGAGTCATCATTCGGATGGACGGGCGGACGGGCGCGCGCATAATGTGCGGGATTATCGGGGGCCACGCGCACGCGTTCGAATGATGCTGGTTGGAGCGTATCAGACTATAGTTGAAATAAAAGATTGTATTTTAAGGATATCAAGCGATGATATAATTATTGCAATTTTGACAATGATGAATCGTGCATCTAGCAATTTTCAAAATCACTATAATTTATCTACCAATGTTCTGAACCTCTAGAGCGCCAGTACAGCTGATAGCAACCATTTACAATCAACATTTTCCACTCTTTTGGTCTGGCGACGGTAGCACATTGAAAATTAAAAGCAATGCAATCCAGCATATCTTTGCACTAGAACACAATATTCATTTTCACACATTACTTTAGTTTTCCGGTTCGAATACAAGTCAAGATGTTCACTCTGGAACACTTGACAAATTTTACTTTTTTGTCAAGTGTCGAGTGTCGAGTGTCAAGTGTCGGCCGTTTTTGCAATTTCAAGTTCACAAATTTTAACTGTAAAAAATCAAAGTATTATTTACGAACAAGTAGTTATTTTGTTTCAAGTGTGTATGACAAATACAAGAGACATAGAAACATTCGTTTTTCTTCCGCGATGCGTCACAGCCTAAGGCATTGACATAATGACATGAGATAGGGCTTGTCTTGAAGTTTTTCAGATCTTCTACAAAAGCCAACTCGCAATTAGTATTCACATGTTATCGTCTGTTGTTATTTGCCTTCAAAGATGTCGATGTAAATGTCGCTATTGTACTTCTTCAATATCACCTACAATATATAATTCACTTCGATAGTAAAGAATGTCGTTGCCCGTCAGGATTTAAATAAATATTATCTTATGAAAATTCAGGGGCCCTGGAATGCAGTTACACATGAAAAAGGAAATGGCGCGTTTAAGGGGCAATTGTCAAGGTTTTTTTTTCTTCATGTAACGTAAATCGATCACCAATAGCTTTATTTTATTGAGAATAAGTTTAACCTTATAAATAATTAATGTAGTCGACGATTTAAAAGAAACGTATTTTCAAGTACTTATCGGCTGTATGGGATTTGAACTGGAATGTGTGTCCTAATATGTTCAACAGTTAACCGAAAGCGAAGGACGTTTAGAGGTTGAACGAAAAGGCAAGCGGCTAACTCATTATACATTAAGGATGCATCCATAGAATATTAAAAAAAATGGTTCGATGGTCTCACCACTATGGAGCTTTGCTTATCTTATTCATCTATGTAATCAATCGAATATGTCTTATTGTTGTTTTGATTCGAAGGACCGAGTAATCATCGGGACAGGGTCCTGAAAATTTGCCGAGGAATTTCCGAGATGTTCAACTAGCGATTAGTAGCAAATCGAAGCGATTATTTTGAATCGCTCTCCAGTAGTGAACTCTTGCATTCATTCATTTTCTTATACTTAGCAAGTCTGTCGCTCATATACAAGTCGAGTTTATGATGCGGGTTCAAAGAACTACGAGCATAAATATGAAACAGGGCGCTTCGGAAACTAGCAGTGTATCAAAGTCGCTACAGTATGGTGTCGTTGATGACTGCTTGCTGCTATCGTGCATGAAAAACCCGGCGTGCAATAAGCGGATCGTTTTGAGAGCGCGCGCGCGCGAGACCAATTGATGAACGTGTGCGCGCGCGCGCGCTCAACTCGCACGCACGTACGAACACGCAAACGCGTGCACAAAAAACCATGCTGCAGCAGCGAGTGTACCTACTACTGCTAGTAGTATGTGCAATTACGTGTCGCTTTCAGCGCAAGCGAGCGCAGTGCTTGATTGGAGTGCGTGTGTGTGGTTACTGAAGCGAATTGGTCGTGGCGGCGACGGCGGCGGAAAAAAGTTCCCGCCGCAGCCACACGCTCGCGCATATGTGCGGTCAATTTCTCATTGAAGTTGTCTAATGGCCACGTCGTCGTTGGTCGTCGGTCGCGCAATATCGAGCTCTGGTTTCTGGTTTTGCCGCACAAACACAGAGACAGAGACGTAACGAAGCCCATGCGGTCGCCACCAAAACAGTTTTGGGACATTTTTTCTGTCTTCTTCCACCAACCAACAGCAATTCAAACACGCTGCGGTCACAAATCGTGGCTGACACAGTGGAAAAACCCACTACTCACTCCCAGCGCTATGCTCTCTATATAAGCATTGTTTTTCAATCCGTCAGCCAGCAGTTTGCATTCGAGTCCGAAGCGTTCGAGTGAATGGCTATCTGAAAGTGTCAGTTCATCCCAGTCACCATGGTCTCAGCCGTCCGCCTACTGCTGCTCTGCACACTCGGCCTGAGTGCGCTCTGTCTGCAATCAGCCCAAGCCCGTCACTACGAAGCAAACTTCGATGGCGATCTAGCCGTCGCCGCCACCGAGGAGAAAAAGGAGCAATGGCACAAGAAGGGCGCCGGCACGGAGCACGCGGACCAGCACCACGAGGAGAAGGGCGACAAGGCGGAGAAGGGCTACAAGGAGGCGCACGGCGACGAGCACGGCGCCAAGGGTCACCATGACAAGGAGCACCACAACAAGGCGTACGAGGACAAGGGCGGCCACAAGAAGGAGCACCACGACGACGGCGGCCACCATGACGAGTACAAGAAGGGCGCCAAGGGCGAGAAGGGCCATGGATACCACGAGAAGGGCACCTTTGCGAAGGGTCACTCGACGAAGGGGCACCATGTGGTGCACAAGCTGGACGAGTTCGAGAAGAAGAACAAGTTCTTCGATGAGGATGGCGAGGAGGGAGCGGATGAGAAGTATGGTGATTTCCATGAGGGCTTCGGACACAAGAAGGGCGGCTCGCATAAGAAGGGCCATCACAAGAAGGGGCACGAGCATGGCACGTTTGGCAAGAAGGGCGGCGACAAGAAGGGTCACCATAAGGAGGAGCACAAGGGGCACAAGGGCGCGAAGGGGCACGAGGAGCATTATGCGCACAAGGCGGAGCACGGCAAGAAGGGCGGTTCGGAGCATCACAAGAAGCACGCCGCGAAGAAGGGATCGCATTAGGATAATCTCTGTTATGCGTAGTAAAATGTGATATAATCGAATATGTGCATAAGGTAGAGCCAGAGATACTCGTAATATATTTCCATTATGTCCACGCTAATCTCTGTGCAAGTTGTAAATCGATTTACGTTCGCGCTTTGAGCAACCCGTTGCCTTTTAAGTCGGTGCGCACGCGTGCACGCTAACGTGAAACAATCATGACGCCCGAGAGCGCGCGTCCTTCCGGCGCTTTGCCTGGCGCACACAATCTCGGAGCGCGAGCGCGCGTCCCTTGTCAGCGCTTCTACGTCGTCGCAGTCGCTGCGGACAGAGGCATTTAAATCAAATTTTCATGAATATGCTTAGCGTAAATAAATAAGGATCACGAGCTGTGGAGCGTACACGCAATATAAACGCGAAACGCGAGCGAACAGCGGACAGATGTACGTAGGTGGTCCGATAAGTACTTAGCATACTAAGGAAAGACGAACATTGTTGATGAAAACTTTCGGTGTTCCTCTCCATGGTCACATTCAAGGCCGATAGCCAAAATTCATCGATGCTGGAATATCACGATTACCTTCGGAAGAATTTGTCGCTTATCCTTGCAAAATCCTCTTTTTCGCGATTCATACTGCCTCATTCTTTCCCTTGTGACACTAAAGACCAAATACGGATAAAACCGCAGATGAGGCCACAATTAATAGCCCAATTATTAGATTATCGCTATTTTGTTGATTATGAGTTTTAGCGGAGTCTCTGTCAAAACAAAACGAGTCCAATTCGACTGAAATGTTTACAGTAGTCTTCTAAGAGAATGTTGTACACGTTAAAAATATTCTATTGCGATAGTGGTGAAAAGGCGGTTACACTAATACGTACTTATCGGACTGCCCACGTGAAGACGTGGAAAGGACGCGAAGGCGGGCGAGCGGAGCGGACCCAGAGCGCCGAAACAGCGAATTTCGCACGGCGTAAATTTAGATGCTTAAACGATTCACGCGCTGTGTGGGTGTGGAGGCTGCCGGTTGCTGCTGGCGGTGCTTTTGTGTGCTGTGGGCGCACGTAATTGTTAAAATCGCCGGCATCTGCTGACAGGGTGGCCGCCGTTGGCCGTTTGGCGCCGATGTGTGTATTAATGTGAACGATTTGCGCACGGATATCCCGGATTTATTGTTCGGCGTGCGCGTGGTCGAGGTGATAATTTGTCGTCTGCATGCCTGTTATATGTATATAATGCAGCAGGTATACTAGTGACGTGGAACGACGAAGCGAAGCGGTTAACCCTCTAGTGCATACGGCTCCGATTCAAGTGAAAAATGCACAAAAGATGTGTTTTGAGATAACAAAAATCACATTTTTCTGAGAATTATTTGTGAATAATCAACATTGTTCTTATAAAGGACGATGACGATATACAAAATTGTCATCGATAGGACTTTTGGTTCGTTCGATATTTGAATTTGAATAAAGTTACTTTTGTTATCGCGATTAAATTGGTGTCGGAGTGATTCATGTCCTTGTAAAAACATTATTTTCTAATGAAAAAATTGCGGCCAAAGCCAAAACACGGACCGAAAGTGTTATCTCGTTTTCGCAACAGCCGAAAAAAATATATTTGCGATTTTTTTCAAATTCCGTACTGGCCATTTGGTCACCAAGAATGATGCGCACTCCAGACGCTCAAATGTTGCAATTACCGACAAAAACATGAACAATTTACGATTTTGGACATTTCTGTGATATGTTCTTGGTCATGCGATAACTCTTAGTGGAACGAAGAAACGGATATGAATTGCAGTCCCATCTACGGTTTTATCCTGAGTTGGCTCTTAGTAAATATTTTATGTCTTCAGACATTTGAAGATTTCTCGCTGCATAGTGCCTTTTGATAGTGCCTTTGCGATGAAACCGTTTATCGAAGAAAAAATAAATATTCTGAAGGCAAAAAAGTAAACGTTCTATACGAAGGGCATGAAGTTATATGTAAGATCGTAATTTTCGGTGGCACTATGTTGATTATCAAAAAATAATTTCATCAAAAATGAGTGTTTCACTACCAAACGATACGAATTTTTTAGCCCTACTGTTATTATGCGTTATATTTTCACCTTCCATTTGATTCCAATCCGTTCACTATTTAGAAAATTCACAAACAAATTTTGTTTGTTCTGCTGGTTGCGGATCAGCTAATTAGCTAAAAATAATCGATTTTCACTTTCCCTTAAATGTTGAATTTCGAACGGCCACCGTATTAGTTAATTGCATATTGTCGGGGCTTCCATCAGCTTTAAAAATAAAAAAATAAATATCTTGAGAATTAGACAAGGTGTTTTAACTGGAGTCCATAAAGTGAGTTGTACACTAGAGGGTTAAGGTCACTAAATGGGCGGCGATGGTGCACAACTATCGCCGCTTTAAATAATTACAACATGTTCGAGTGTCGTGCGCGGTATGTCCGCGTGCGAGTCTGTATGTGTGTGTGTATGTGTGTGCGCAAGAGCGCCAACACATCAAAGACATTATTTAGCATTATACACCTGCGTCGGCGACGGAGCGGGTTGCTGCGCGCGTGGCCGCCGCCACGGAAGAGCTGGTGTAATTTTATCTGGGACGTGTATAAATACGATTGGAGGGGGGGGGCGATCCGAAGCGCTTTGGCGGTGGCGGTGGTGGATGGTGGTGGTGGATCCCTGCGGCGCATGTTAGCGTCAATTTTCCGTGTGCGAGGCGAGCTGAGGCGAACGCGAGAGACGAATGCGCGAGCTGGCGAATGCGAGCGAATGCAAAATGCTTTCGCGCGCACCGCAGCAAGCAGCAACACACCGGACGTACGTTTACATTCGCAAAATAAACACTATTATGCTGCACGCTGGCGGTACGTTCGGTCGGTCGGTCTGGGTGCCGTACGTGCGTGGGCACCGTCGTCGTCGCTTTCTCTCCGGGGCGAAAATTAAATTGTCGCTGGCGAGAAGCCGGGTTTGGGCAGGGAGAGTGGAGCTGGCGACGAGATTCAATGGACATGGCAATTTCGCTGGCAATGCGTGTGCATTTATTTGGTTATAAAATGAATGTAATGTATTTTCGTATTCGGTTTGGCTGATGTAATAAGTTTGTTGTTTGCGAGGTTGTTTTGGTGAATATGAGATTGTGATGGAGAGTGGAGGGCTTCGTGGCGAGTCGAACTTTAATTTGAATAGAATGTAGAATGGTATTCGCAACCGAACAACACATATTATCGAA
>JANTBZ010051581.1:0-26127 GCA_024741255.1 Exechia fusca | reverse complement strand
ACCTTGGCGATCCGCGACATCACGTCAACTAGAGCTCCGGCATCTTGTGTTATCATATCATACTGCCCAGGTAAGAGAAACGATTCACTTCCTCAATTTCTTCCTCACCGATTTTGAGCCGAATTGCTGCTGCCGTGGTCACTAAGTTGACCGCCTTGGATACGCCAGCTCAAACCTGTTTCGGTCGAACGCATGACGTAATCCAATACGATAACAAAGAGGAGCAAGGACAAGACACAGCCCTGTTTCAAACCGGATCTAATCGAGAACGGATCCCTGATTAGTCCGGCGTGCATTATCCTGCATGTACTGTCACGTTATAATTCATTAATCAGATTAAGTATTTTCATCGGGACGTTGTATGCAGACAGGGCTGCCCACATAAAACCCCTGTCAATGATGTCGAAGGCCTTTTCAAAGTCTATGAACAGCATGAACAGGGGCGACCGGAATTCCACACTCTGCTCGATACGCAGAGTGTTTATGTTATCTAGACAGGACCGGCGGTCCGGCGATGCACATCTATAACGGGTCTAATCCGGCCGTCTATTATGTGGGCCACGATCTTGGTGATGGTGTTTAAGATCGTGATGCCTCGACAATTTGAACAGTTGCTCAAATATCCCTTCTTTGGAAGCTTTATCGCCAGACCGTCGTTCCATCCAGAAGGGACGGTTTCGGACACCCACACTTCCTGGAGCAATGGCCGCAGATGTTGTGCGGCCAGATCAGCGTCGGCCTTCAGCAGCAGCAGCGAGTATATGGTGTTGGGCACACTGTTGAGGTATCTTGTCCAGTGTTCATATCATGTTGAATATACCAGTTCTCGTCCGATCACTGAAGTCAATATTGGGCGCGTTCAGTAGCGTGTGCTAGACGCTGGTCCTAATGTTTCGCATCGTACGTGCATCGTACGAGCTAGCGAGCACCCCCCTGTATCTCTGTGTGCGTCACACTTGAACAGGTGCATTCATTGTTCACGTATACGTGCGATAATGCGTTTAGTGTGTGTGTTGCAGCCCTTTTAATTTGGATGATAGCGTCCGTCCGAGAAGTCGTTTTGCGTGTGTCGTAATCTCGGAATTTCATTCGGTTGTTCGTGTAGTGCGTGCATTTGCGTGATCTTCGTCACTCGCAAAGCGTTGCACAGGTGTGAACAGAGTTTCGTGTTTATTGAACATGTTTGGCGGTTTAATGGCATAATTTCTTGAACAATTGAGCCGATCATGATTACTGCTCCCTTATTTGCTCATAGTTGGGAAATACTCACCACTGCCGCTAAGTTGACGTTGGCGCAACGAGACGTTCATGTTCTCGTGACTGGACTGGCGTTGTGGCACCGGTGGGGGAACGCCGCGCGGCGGAATTGGTGGCTTGTCGGGACTGTAGAACTGGGTGGTGGTGCTGTTCTGGAACGTTGTCGTGGCCGCAGTCGCGTTCGCAGATTGCGGCGATTGTTGGAGCTGAGTCGATGGACGGAGGATCGAATTGAAGAATAGTATGAGAAACAAGAATCCCAATTCGAAGTAATTCGACGGAACAAATATGAACAATCGGATATTGCTGCAAGCGCGTTATATGTATGTCCTCACAACGTCCCCACAACATCGCAAATGTTGAACATTGGGAATAATCTGATTATAATATTCCTTGAATCTGAGATCATCCATGAGATCATCCATTTGATATGAAGTCACAACAACGCCGATGTCCTGTTGAGATGTTGTGACGACATCGCGCTTGCCGCGCACGAATCGCGATCGAATGCGTATGTCCTCACAATATTGTACGGATCCTATTTGCCAACTAGGAATATAACATACCTGCTGTTCGCGCAGCTCTCGCTGTCGCTGCAGGAAGTTGATCTGCGGCGTGCTCAAACTGCCGCCCGACATGCTGCTGCCGATCGAGTCGTGACGCGAGCTGCGTCGCTGCGATTCCGGCGACGAGGTCCGCGAACTAATGGGCGACGACGTCTCGACCGTCAGCTGCTGTTGCTGCACCGTCTGTGCGGCCAGCGCCAGACCAGCGTTGCTGCTGGCCGCCACCGTCGGCGTCGATGACGTTTCCTCGCCGCCGCCGTCCGTGCGATCCGAACCGGCGGCGCTCGCCGCCCGCATCGACTCGTCAAAGCTGAGCAGCTGCATGTTCGGCGGCAACGCCGCATGGAACGCAATCTTCTGCACCCAGTCGGTCATCTCCGTCGCGGAGGCGGCGAGGAACAGGAACTCCGACTGATCGGACAGCCGCAGTCGGAACACGTTCTTCTTCTTCGTGTAGTTGTCCGCGCGCTCGCACTGCGCCTTCAGAATGTTCACCGGCGCCGTGATGGCCTTCTTCTGGTAGAAGTCCTCCTCGTCCTTGAAGAAGCACAGCAGCTGGCCGCACAGCACCGTGTAGAACGGCTTCCACGAGCGCACCGGTGCCTTCTTGCCGCCCGACTGCAGCTCGTGCTTGCGCTCCAGCACGCCCTGCACCTCCACCGGCGGCAGGTCGACCTCGGCCGGTGCGCCAGGTGTCTGGTGCTTGCGGAACGACTGCGCCCGCCGGCGCGTCGTGAACGAGGGCGTCCTCTTGGCCGGCTTCGGTCCGACCTTCATGCTCTCCGCGCGCTTCACGTTGGACAGCGCCGATCCGGGGCTGACACCGACACCGCCGCCGGCACCGCCTGGCTCCGAGCCGCGACGCAGGCGATCGACGAAAATGTTCGCCACCGAGTTCGATTTCTGCACGGTGTACGCCGGCGCGTTGGCGTCCTGCTCATCGTCCGGCACTGTGGCCAGCTGGTGCTGCTGCTGACCGACCGCCCCAACTGCCACCGACGCCGACGGCCGGATGACCATAGAGCTGGAGAAAATGGGCGTCTTCTCGGGCGTCGACGACGATGCCGCCAACGCCGCATTGTCCTGTCGGCGGCGCTCATCGGTGATGCGTTGCACCTCCTTCTGCTTCAGCGCCTCGACGCGCTCCCGGTCTACGCGCTCGCGCTCCGCCCGCTTGGCCACCACTTCGGCGGCCAGCTGTTCGCGGAACGTCTGCTCCAGCATCGTGATGCGCCGCAGCGCCTGGAACTTGTCCTCCTGCGCCGCCACCGTCTGCTCAAAGTCCTCGTGCCGCCGGATCAGCTCGTCCACCTGGCCGATGGAGTCGCCCAGCTTCGGTTCGCGCAGCTGCGGCTCGCGGCCGCGCAGCCAGCCCTCCAGCAGCTCGGCCTCGCGCAGGAACAGCCGCGTGTCCAGGTTCAGCGCGTAGATGTCTGCGCGGCGCTGGAGCGTCGCGTCCAGCAGCTGCTTGCGCTGCTGCAGCACGGCGATGCGCTCCTGCACTTCGTGCGCCAAAAAGTGCTTGGCACCGATCAGCTGGGCGCCACGCGCATAGAACGCCGCAAAGGCGTCCGAGCGCGACTCCACCTCGGCGCGGTGCTCGCCAATCTGGCCGATCAGCAACTCAGCGCCGGTCACATCGGTGGCCAGATCCGGAGCGGTGATCTTGGCGATCGTTTCGCTCGTCCAGGCCATCAGGTCGCGGTACTCGTCGAAGTAGGCCTGCAGCAGTTCGGCCTGCTGCAGACGGTCCTTGCGCGCGGCCGCCTGATCGCGCAGCGCCGACCACGCCTCGATCGTCTCATCGCGCTTCACCTCGATGTGATCGCGAGCGTCCGGAAACAGTTCAGCCAGCTTGCGCGCCTCCGTGCACACCGCCTCCACCTGCTCCTTCACCGGCGCCAGCTCCGTGTCGAAGACGCCGTGCTTGCGCTGCAGCGCCCGAATCGTCTCCATGTCCGCCTGGCCGTAGTCCTCGGACACCAGCGGCGCCTCCTTCTCGGCGATCCACGCGATCGTCTCATCGGCCCGCCGATCGTACACGTGCACCTGCTTGGCGCCCGCCAGCGCGTCCTGACGCGCGTTCACCAGGTCCTTCAGCTCCTCCCACAGCTGGCGCGTTTCCTCCGTCTTCGTGCCGATGCGCGCCGAGTGCGGCCCTCCGGCCGCCACCAGCTGTTCGCCCATCGCAATGGCGGCGAACACGCGCGCCTCGTTTGCGCTCAGGTTCGAGACGAACGACTCGAAGGCGCCGATCAGCAGCTCCACATGCTCGACGTCCTCGCCGTACTCCTCCGACGCGGTCACCGTCATCTGCTGGTCAATCCAGTCGTTCACTTCGTCCGCCTGGCGCTCGAACTCGAACAGCCGCTGACTCTCCGCGAGCGCCAGTTCGCGTGCGTCCGCCAGCGCGCCCAGCTCGGCGAACTGCTCGCGCACGCGCTCGCTGCGCTGACCAATTGCGTCGGCGTCGAAGTGCCGCCTCTCGACCAATCCATCGGTCAGCTGCTGCACGCGCGCCACCGGACCGGCGCCGAAAGCGGCCAGCTCGCGGCGCAGCGCATCCAGCTTCTTGCGCAGCGACTGCACCGAGTCCTCGTCGCGCCCGCAATCGGCGCCGGCGGCGAGCTGCGGCCGGCGTTCGCGCAGCCACTGCTCGCACTCGTCCGCCTCCGCGTAGAACGTCTGGCTTTCGAGGGCGTCGAGCAGACGCAACCGTCGCACGGCGGCGGCGTCCCGGACACCCGCGAGCCGTTCGCGCAACTCCGTCGCCAGCCGCTCGATGTCGGCGCTGGCAAAGTGACCGGCGCGCAGCATCTGCTGCGCTCGGTGCAGCAGAGCCGCAATCAGCGGCTCGCGCTGCGCAATCTCCGCCTCCAGCGTCTGGTGTTTCTTCTGTAAGGACTGCACCGCGGTCGGGCTGGCGCCCAGATCCGTGCTGCTGGCCAGCGGCTCCTTCTCTGCCAGCCACTGCAGCTCGTCGGCGGCGTCGCGCTGGAACTGGTGCAACAGCTGCGAGTCCTCCAGGTTGTCGCGCCGAATGGTGGTTGGTTCGTGCAGCGAGTGGTAGCGTCGCACCGCCTCCATCGTGCGCTCGTGCACCTCGTCGCGCAGGAAGTGATTGGCGTTGAAGAAGCGCTGATCGGTGGCGGCCAGCTGGTCGCACGTCTCCGCATGGTGCGTGACGTCCGCCTCGACGATCGCGTGCTTCTTCAGCAGCTGCCCGACGGTTGCCAGATCGCGCCCATAGTCCTCCGACGACAGACTCGCCTCCGTTTCGTCCATCCAGGCGCCGAACTCGTCCAGACTGCGACCGAACAGCAGCGCCTCGTGAGCCTGCGCCAGCCGCTCGCGCTTCTCCTGCGCGGCCTCGCGCACCCGCTGCCAGTCGGCCTCCAGCATCTCCAGCTGTGCGACGATCTCCGCCTCGGCGTAGTGCCGTCCACCCTCCGTGGCCGCCCCGGCACCGGCGACCAGCGCCTCACCCTCGCTCAGAACCGCGCCGATGCGCTCCGTATTCGCCGTGAGCTCCGCCTCGAAGGCGGCATGCTTCTGGATCTTGCTGGGCAGATTGCTCGGCTCGCGGTAACTCTCGTCGGTGGCGACGAGCAGGCGCTGGTTCAGCCAGCGATCCGCCTCGCCCAGGTTGCGCAAGAACTGCTGCAGCTGGAACGACTCGGTCAGTCGATGGCGGCGCGCCTCGGCTCCGGCCAGCAGGCGCTCGCGGCGCGCCAGCACGGCGGCGAAGCGCTGTCGCACCGCGGCATCACCGTCGCCGGCGTCACCGGCTGCGAACTCGCCCGCGAGCTGCTCCAGTCGCTGCACGTGGTCGGTGTGCAGCAGCTTCTCGAACGCCTCGTGTTTCTTGATCAGCGCCTCGACGGCCACGTAGCTGTCGCCCAGGTCGTCGTTGTTGAGGAACGCCTCCTTTGTCGCGAGCCACCCGTCGATCTGGTCGGTGTGCGCCTTGAACTGCTGCAGCCGATGGGCGTCGCGCAGCTCGCGCTCCCGCTCCGCCCACGCGTCGTGCAGCTGCACGTGCAGTTCCTCCAGCTGGCGCAGCGTGCGCCGCAGAACGTCCTCCTCGCCACCAGACGGTCGTTCGCCGACGAGCTGCTCGCCGTGCTTGCGCAGCGCCCGGAACGCTTCGTCGCGCCCGTCGATCTCGGCGCGGCGCTCCTGGTGCAGCTCCAGCTGCGCGGCCGCGTCGGTCGCGCCGCTGCTCGTCGATGTCGTCGTCGCCGACATCTTCTTGCGCATATCGGCCACCCAGCCGTCCATCTCCTTTACGTCGGCACCGAACTTGTGCACCGCATATGCGGCGCTCAGCTGCTCCTTGCGCCGACCGGCCAGCTCCAGCAAGGCGTTCCAGCCGTCCTGCGCCTCAGCCAGCTGGCCGTCAATGGAGGCCGTGTGCGCCGGATACTTGGCGCGCAGACGCTGTGCGTCCTCCGCGTCGCCGGCCATCTTCTGCTGGATGGCGGTCATGTCACGCTCGAGCGCCTCCTGGCGGCGCAGCAGCGCCTCGACGGCGGCCAGATCGCGGCCGCCCGCGTCCTCCGGCGCCATCGCGTGCGTCTTCTCGGCGATGCGCTCCAGCGTGTCCCCGACGTCACGGTGGAACACGTGCAGCTCGGCGGCGCCGGCCAGCGCAGCCCGGTAGGCGGTGAGGGCGCCCTGCAGCGCCCGCCACTTGCTGTTGAACGTGTCGCGTCGCTGCTGCACAGCGGATGGCTGCTGCTGCTGGGTGGCGCCATCCTGTTGCTGCTGCTGCTGTTCGGCCAGCAGTTTGTCGGCCAGCACGTTGATGTTGCGCATGCGCTGGTCGTCGACGCGCATATCCGAGTCCACGTCGTCCAGCTTGCGGCGCAGTGCCGTGCAGTGCTCCAGATCGCGACCGGTGTCGGCGGCCTGCACCATCATCTCCTTGTCGCGGATCCACGCCTCGATC
The DNA here is from genome assembly GCA_024741255.1 of Exechia fusca. Taxonomy (NCBI): domain Eukaryota; kingdom Metazoa; phylum Arthropoda; class Insecta; order Diptera; family Mycetophilidae; genus Exechia; species Exechia fusca. The sequence continues at coordinate 19,353 of JANTBZ010051581.1, read as the reverse complement.
TCGTCCAGCTGCTTGCCGAACTCCAGCTGGTCCTGCGCCTCCTCCAGGCCGCGGCCACGCTGATCGAGCTCGTGCAGCAGCGTGTTCCATGCCTCCAGCACCTGGCGCACGGCCGTCCGGATCTCGTCTAGACTCTCGTGCTGCCGGCCGATCAGGATCTCGCCCGTCTTCTTGATTTCGCCGATGCGCGCCTCGTTGGCGGCCACCTCGGCCTGCAGCGCCTGGTGCTTCTGCAGCTTCTTGATCTTGTCCTCCATATCGGTCTGCTGATCACCGCCTGCCGCTGCGACGTCTGCCTCCAGTTTCTTCTGCTTCTCGCTGATCCACGACTCCGCTTCGGCGCAGTCGCGCACGAACTGCGTGTACAGCAGCGCCATGTCGAGTCGCTGGCGCCGCGCGGCGCACAGCTGCTTGACGGCCGCCCGGCGGGCGACCACCTCCAGCTGGCGCTGCTCGATGTGCGCACTGTCGTAGTGCGCCTGCTCGACGAGCTTGCGGCCGTGCTCCTGCAGCAGCTGCACCTTCTCGTCCTGCGTCTGGATCAGCTTCTCGAAGGCGTCGTGTCGCCGGATCTGGTCCTGCACCACTTCGACCGTCTGACCGCAGTCGCCGGCCGCCAGGGCCGCCTCCTGCGAGCCGGACAGATTGTCGATCTGCTTGGCGTCGCGCAGGAAGCAGAACAGGTCGATCTTCTGCTCGAGCAACACCTTCTTTTTGTTCCAGGCGGTGTGCAGTCGCTGGCGCTCGTCCAGCAGGGCGGCGCAGCGCTCCTCGACCTCGGCGGCCGCATAGTGACCCGTTTGCACCATCGAGTCGCTCAGCTCGTTCAGCAGCCGGAACTTGGGCTCGCGCGCCTCGATCTCGTTGTAGATGGCGTCGTGCTGGATCTTGAGCGCGGTGGCGCCGGCGGCGTCGCGCACGCGCTCCTCAGCCAGCAGCGTGGCGCGCAGATGGCTGGCCCACGACATCAGGTCGCGCACCTGCGTGAGGAACGACTGCAGGTCGCAGCTGGCCGCGAGCTGGTCGCTGCGAAGCGCCGAGGCGTCTTTCAGCTGGTTCCACGCGTGCACCACGTTGTCCTGCTGGTGCTGGATGGCGGTCGCATTCGACGGGTACTTGGCCTGCAGCCGAACGGAGTCCTCGACCAGCACCTGCAGCTGCGCCTCAAGGGCGACCAGATCGTTCTCGAGACCCTCGTGCTTGCGCAACAGCGCCAGCGCCGAATTCAGGTCCTTGCCCAGCTCGGCGGAGAGAGCGGCGCTCTTGTCCTGGATGCGGAACAGCGCCTCGGCGACGTCACGATGGAAGCGATGGATTTCGCCCGCACCGTGCAGTTTTTGCTCGCGTTGCGAGAGCAGCTTGAGCAGGTTCTGCCAAGAGATGCTGGAGTGTGGAAGTGGGTGTGTGTGTGCCAAAGGTACGAGATGATTATATGTATACTTGAATAGCGTATATGAGTGTGAGGCGCGACAACAAGTAAATGGGGTGAGAACAATATGACACTGCTAGAGCGTCAACGACGAATCGGGTACAACATTGGACAAACGACAAACACAGAGAAATGGCTGAGTGATATGCGCGATTGATAGATCAAAATTGCAGTTTACCAAATATCGGCTTGTCGGTCAAACACTTGATCTAGCGCTTCAGAACGGCCAATCGAACTACAATTAACAGGCATCGCAGGAGAATGTGAAGATTTAGGAGAGAGATACTTGATAGATATAGCATATTTGTAGAAAAGAAAACGAACAGCATGCAACACTCGTACAATAACTTACCTCAGTTGGTCCTGACTCTTCTCAATATCCTCCACGTAAGCAGCCTCGGTGCCCAACAGTTTCTTGGCGAACTCGTTGCATTGGTTGAAACGTTCACCGCCAACCTCGACACGATGCTTGAGATCATCGAATTTGTTTTGCAACAGCTGAACAAAAGAAAATTCATTATATCATCTGTTGCTTGATGTAACTTATTCGACATAGTTCCCAAATGATTTTCTGCAATATTCGACACTGAAAATAATAATGATCCACTCAACTGCAAAAAATCGCGAGCAATGTCTAATCGCGACAGCAAATATTCCCAATTAACTCTAAATTACGTAACGCAAAATCATCAAATCTCGATCGCGACATGCACATTGTACATTTTTACATGCACGTTCTAGGAATATCCGCTAGGCGCTACCAATTAAGCTACACACCGAACGGCATAATTGAGGGAAGGGTCAACTACACAGCGCTGACGATCGTTAGAATCGTAAAGGCAAGCGGTTATAGTAATTCCCACTCCACCAATAGCAGTCAATAACAATGCCACTTTGTCATTTTAGTCAGTTTTCGTGTGAAATCGATGCACAGCTCAACATACATCTCCTTGACCGAGACTCCAAGCCGTCGCCAAATGCAGAAAGTTAGGGCCAGCGTCTCGCACACGCGATGACGTACTAGCCAAAAGTAAAACCTAAGACCAGCGTCACGCGGTGTTCCCAAGCGTTCACCCATCTAAGTACTGACCGCGCCCAATGTTGCTTGACGTGATCGGACGAGAACTGGTATATTCAACATGGTATGAACGCTAGACAAGAGTAGCCAACTGTGCATTCAACACAATATACTACATGATATTGAGTGATATTGAGAACTGCGAAAACGAGAGTATATTGAAACAACATTACGAATGAGACACGATGCCGTGCGCCTTCATTCGCTCAAAACGCTGCACGCCCTTAAATCATACTAGCCAAATGAAATAAGTTACGTATACAGCTTCCGAACGTCAGTCAGGCAAGACGAAACGCGATTCGGTGTCGAGTATGAGTAGCAGTAGCCTTCGAGAGCCGTTCGATGTTGCTGGTTTGGGCCGATCGGATTTGGCAAAAAATACCCAGTCATAATTAAACTTCTTATATGCGAAAGTAGTGCGAACAAGAGTCTATTTAAAATCCGAGTTCCCTAACACAATCGTCTTCCACCACCACTGGCCAACAATAACAATAACAACTCACCAGCAGATGCTCGTAGTCCTGTCCATAGTCCTCCGACGATGCAACCTGCTCCTGCTCGCGCATCCACTGCTCCAGCTCCGCGGACTCGGCAAAGTACTCGTGCCGGTACATGCTCTCCATCAGCCGCATCTGTCGCTGGCCGGCGAGCCGCTGCAGCGACTTGAACATCTTGTCGATCAGCTGCTGCTTGCCGGCAATCACCTTCGCGTCCGGATGCTTGGCCGCCACCATCGCGCCGGCCGACCTGCCCATCTCCGCAATGATGCCCGCGTACGTGTCCAGCTCGAGTTCGATCGTCTTGTGCTTGGTCAACAGCTTGGTCGCCGAGTCCCGGTCGCGTCCGTAGTCCTTCGAGCCGAGCGCATTGTTGCGCTCGCCCAGCCACGTCTCGATCTCGCCAGCCTCGCTCAGGTACTGCTGCGCCTTCAGCGACAACTCCAGCTTGCGCTCGCGCTCAGCCGCCCGCTCGCCCAGCTGCGCCCATGCGGCCCGCAGTTGCCCGCACAGCTCCAGCACGCGCTCGCTCTGCGGATGCTGCTGCTGCTCTACGAGCGCTGCCCCGGAGTTCAGAGCTCGCGCAATCATCGGCTGGTGGCCTTCGATCTCCGCTAGCAGCTTCCGATGGCGCTTGTGCAGATGCTGCGCCTGGTGCAGATTCTGGCCGACCGTCTCGGCAGCCGCGGCCGGCAGATGCTCGCCAATCCACTGCAGCTCCGCGTCCAGCTCAAACACGAAGCCGTGGAAGCGCAGCCCCTCCTCGAGGGCGGCGCGCCGCAGCCGCACCGGTTCGCGCAACTCGCCGAACTGCACCCGGATGTCGGCGGTCTCGTCGCGGATGCCAGCCGAATCGAAGTGGCCCTCGTGCGCCATCTCCTCGCCGCTCAGCACCAGCTCGTCGATCTTCTGCTCCCACAGCGTAATCTCCGCCTCCAGCAAGCGCTGCCTGTTCAGGTGCGCCTTGCAGCTGCGCATGTCACCGCCCACCTGTCGACTCTGCAGCGCCCCCGCCAGCTCCGCAAGCTTCCGCCGGGCGTCCTCGATGCACCGGTTGTGGTCGCGTTGCGCCGCCGCCTGCTCCAGGCAGCGGCCCTTCTCCTGCGACGCAACGAGCAGCTGACGCCACTTGTCCGCCAGTCCGGCGCGCAGTGCCTGCACTTCGGGCACCCGATTGTCCGCGGCTACCAGGGCGTCAGCGTCCCGGTGCACGTTGCGCAGCTGGCCCTCGTTCGCACGCAGTTCGCGCTCGAACGCCTTGTGCTTCTGCAGCTTGCGTGGCAAATTCGCCAGATCGCGGTAGTTCTCGTCGCCGGCGACGCGTTGCTTGTCATCGAGCCACGCGCCCAGATCGCCAGCCTCCGCGCCAAACTTGTGGAAGTCGCGGGCCGCCTGCAGACGACGGCGGCGCGCTGCCGCCTCGGCGCTCACTGCTCGCCGGCGCGCCAGCACGTCGTCGCGCCTCTGGCCCACGTGCTCCGCCGCATAGTGCTGCTGGCCGAGCAGCCGGTCGGCGTGTTCGCTGAACTGCCGCAGCTGTGCGTCCTGTGCACCTAGCGTCGCCTCGAAGTCGGCGTGCCGCTTCGCGATGGCGTCCACCTCGTCGAGCGAGGCTCCCAGGTCGCCGGCCGCGTCCGCCAGATGCGCTTCGTGCCCCTTGGTCGTGGCGTCGATCTTGTCCGCCTCGCGATTGAACTGCTGCAGCTCGACGCACTGCTGCAGCCAGCGCTGCTTCTCCGCCCAGCCGCGCTGCACCGCCGCCCGCTCGTCCGCCAACTGTCGCAGCAGCTCCGCATGCTCGGCGCTCTGCTGCCCGGGCTGACGTTCGGCCAGCTGCTGTCCGAGCGCGATCACCTCGTCGAATTCGTCGTGCTGGGCGCGCATCTCGTCGCCCAGCTCATTGTGGCGCTTCAGCAGCCGCTCGGCGGTGGCCACGTCGCGGGCGCTCGCCGCCGCGTTCAGTTCGCTCTTCACCGAGTCGATCCAGGCGAGCAGGCGCTTCGACGAGTTGATGAAGATCTGTTGGCCGACGGCGTTCTCGAGGCGCGACCGGCGCTCCAGCGCCTTTGCCTGCGTCTGGCGCCACATGTCCTGGATCTCCTGCTGACGGCCGGCGACGTTCTTGCGCTCCGTCGGATAGGCGTTCTTCACCGAGTTGCCCAGCAGATTGACGCGCGTCACCTTCTCCTCGAGCGGCGCCAGCTCGCGCTCCAGATGCTGGTGCCGGCGCTGCAGCGCCTGCACCGTCTTCAGGTCGGCGCCCAGCTCGGCGATGTCCAGCTGCGTCATCTTCTCCGCCATCCAGTCGACGGCCTCGTCGCACGTGCGATTGAACAGCTCGACGCTGGAGGCACCCTCCAGGCTGCGCTCCTTCTGCGACTTGAGTTCGTTCAGCCGGTCCCACTGCTGGTGGATCTGGCGCTGGCGTTGGCGCACCTTGTCCAGTTGCGAGTGGCCCTGCCGCACAAAGTCCTCGACCGCCGCATCGACGGCCTCGCAGCGCTTCGATGAGGCGGATAGGTCGGTGAGGAACTTCTCGAACTTGCGCTTGGCCGTCTCCACATCGGAGGCACCACCACCGTTAACGGTGGCGGCGTCGGCTTGATCGGCGGCCGAGGTCGGCTGCTCGTCGGAGCGCAGCATGCGCTCCTTGTCCTTGATCCACTTCTCGAAGTCATCGCACTCGCGATAGAAGCCGAACAGCCGAATCGAGTCCTCCAGCAGGGCGTGCCGCTTCTGCGCCAGCTCCTGCAGCCGATCGTACGTCACGTTGATGCGACGCTGGCGTTTCTCGACGCTGTCGCTGCCGCCGGCTGCCTCGCCGCTGCCGTCAGTCGCCACCGCGGCCGCAACTGGCAACCGCTTCACCGGCGGCCGCGCCGGCGAGATCCGCGCCGGTCGGACGCGCTTCACCTGCACCACCGTGCGCACCAGAATGGTCTTCTTCACGCGCTGCGTGCCGCGCACCTTCTCCGTGCGCGGCACCAGACACGCCACCGGGCGCGCCTCGATCTCGCGCACATAGTTCGCGGGCACGAAGCCCTCGGTGCCGTCCAGCTTCCGAATGGACCACCAGTCGGCGTTCGTCTTGTTCTGCAGTATCATCACCTCGCCCTTGGCCATCCGGACGCCCTGGCCGTCGAACGCGTACGCGGCCTTCACGTGCGGCAGCATTTTGTTCTCGGTGACGGTGCGCTGTTCGATCCGCTCCACCGGCTCCTCCTCCCACACCTCCTTCGGCACCAGGCGCGTCTCGTTGATCCACTCATCGGGCTCGGCAACCGGCTCGGCGGCCGCCGCCACAGCTTCGCTGGCTGCCGAATCGGCTCCGCCGCCGGCGGCAGTCAGCTCCAGCGTGCAGATGCCCGCTCGGATCAGCTTGTCTGCCTGCTGGTTCAGGTTGAGGATGTCGCCCGAGTAGGCGTTCAGCTCGCCCTGCAGGTCGCGATGGCGCTGCAGCAGTGCCTGCGCCGATGGCTCGTCGACGCCGTGGTCGTCGCTGGCGACCAGCGCCATCTTCTCGTTCAGCCACGAGTCCGTCTCGTTGGCGTCCGTGTAGAACTGGTACGCCTCGGCGGCATCGTCGAGCTGGCGCCGACGCAGTTCGGCCAGCTCCTCGAGGGCGCGCCAGTGCTCGCGCAACGATTCGATGCGCGCCAGAATCTCGGTGGCGCGCAGATGCCGGTCGGCGACCAGCTTGCGGCCGGCGTCGGCCATCTGCATCGATTTCGGTTTGCGCACGCGGATCTCGTCTTCGAGCGACTTGTGCTTCTGCTGCAGCGAGACGACGGCGCGCAGATCCTTGGCGGAGATGCCCGCCTTGCAGACGCGCTGCTTGTCGACCAGCCAGCCCTCCTCGTTGTCGTAGTCCTCCAGAAAAAGGTAGAAGTTGCGCGCGTCCTCGAGCAGGACGCGTCGCTGGGCGGCGTGCTTGACGAGTCTGAATAGAGAAGGTATTAGAGTATTAGATATTATCTAGAACAACCCATCGAGTGTACATCAAGTCGTATACTCACAACTCCTGCGCAACGTTCAGCTGCTCCAGCTTGCGCATCAGCTCCGGCAGATCCTTCGGCTCCGCCTTCTGCAGCTGCTGCGCCTGTCGCGCAAACCGTCGCTGCGTCTCGCCCAGCGCGCTCACCTGCAGCTCCTGCAGCGCGTGCGCCTGCAGCAGCTCCTCCACGCCAAACAGATGCGGCCCGACGTCCTCGGATCCGAACTGCACGTTCAGCTCGTCGACGGTGGCCATCGTTGCGTCGATCTCGCGCAGCATGTTCATCAGCGTGCTCATCTGGCCCAGATTGCTCTTGTGTCGCTCCAGCAGCTCGAGCAGCCGGCGCCAGCGCTCCAGCACCTCGGCCTCGCGGCGCGCGACACGCTCGCGACCGTGGTAGTTCTCTTGAGCAAGCTCCGCGGCCATCGACGTCAGGTCGTTGAAGCGCTCCACTCGCGCCAGAATGTCCGCACTGATGGCCTCGTGCTTCTTCACCGTTGCGTCCACCTGGCCGAAGTTGGCGCCGTACCGCGGATCGGACAGCACCTGGATCATCTCCTTCAGGTAGCCCTCGCGCAGCACCGACTTCTTCTCGAACTTGTAGTTCAGCTGCTCGAGCTTCTCCTGGCGCATCAGTTCGTCGCGCAGCGCCACCTCGCGGTGGTGTTCGGCCTGCTCCAGCCGCTGCCACGCCTTCTCGATGTCGTTGATCAGCTGGCCGTCGGTCGGCACGTAGTGCGGCTGGTGCAGAGTCAGCAGCAGCGTGTTGATGGTGTGGTACAGTGCCTCGATTTCGCTGCGCTCCTTGTACTTGGGCGGCTTCTCGATGGTTCGGTACTGCTTGAAGGCGAGGAACTCGCGCTGGATGCCCTCCAGCGAGTTGGGCAGCTCGCGCTTGCCCAGCGCCACGGTCTTCTCGCGGATCCAGCCGAGCAGATCGGTGGTGAGGCGCTCGTAGTGCGCCTTGCGCTTGTCCGCGTCCATCAGTTTGCCGACAATCTGTGTGGGCGAGATATTAGTGTGTAGCATAAACATTATATGCGAGTGGAAAGTGTGCAGAGAAATACTGCACGAACATGCAAAACATGGATCGTTGGTACGCACATTCTTCCAACGCGATCGGCCATTTCGTTGATTGACTCACACAACAAAATTGTATTTGTCATGAATACACAATTATACTCACGTTAGCGATGCGTTTGCCGCTCTTCTGTTCGTTCTTCATACGCGCAAACGTGTGGTAGTACGAGGCAACATAGGTGAGAATCGACTTCTCATCCGGCCGCTGCGTGTCCACGTCCTCTGCATCGAGCAGCCTATACAGGTGGAAAGTGACGGAATAGAAAAACGCGTGTTACTTATCTATCATAATCATCATATTCTACATCTCAAATTCGCACTCACTTGTTGATGCCCAGCTCATCGTTGGCCACGTTGAACGCATGGTTGAGGTTCTCGATGTTGCGGCCCGGTTGCAGCGAAGCAAAGTCAAAAAGTTCGGGCCGATGCGAATGAATGAGCGCATTGAAGCCCAAACCGGAGCGCCACGAGCCGGTGAAGTCGGTGATGTTGACACCGTGATAGCCGTGCGTTTTGCGCTGGCACCAGAGCAGCAGTGCGTCCTTGGCGGAGCGCTTCTCGGACGACTCGTTGTCCTCGTCCTATGACCGGACCGCGGAACAACAGCGTTGAGGTAGGTTGGTAATTAGTTGTATGCATAATATACTATTTACTATATATTACTGCATATAATATATTTCATTTTTGTAATAGCTAGCACGTTCACTACATGACAACGACCTACTAGCACATATACACACATACACAGAAACGCGTGCGTGCAGGTACGACGCATGTAGTCAAGTCTGGCTACTGCTGGATGCATATTGATATGCCATGCAGACAAACGCGCACGCGTTGTAAGAGTAAGCTCACATACGCGAACGCTTTCCAGGGCATTGCGGCCGGATTGTTTACGAGAGAAAATGTCTCAAATTACAAGCGCGAGGTGAACACCGAACGGTTTATCGCGTGATTATTGCAACCACACATATACTTACATATATGCACATCACCTACACACATGAACAACGAGCACGCGCGTCGCCGCGCATACATTTAAGGTATTATATTCAGTAGGTACAGTGGAAGGAACAAAAGATACACTCAACATTGATTTTTTTGATTCGCAATACATTTCTAGACACAAATAAGGTATATGGCAAATTTCAACATAATTTCAAATATTCTCTACGAAAGATATATTGCGAGAAACGCTATATTATAGTCATCTGGATTCCATAAAAAAAACACATACTCCGGCAAACATAAATTACAGCGTGTACCATTCTTTTGCAACCTAGGAATCAAGCTTAACATTAGCAAGCGTCTTAAAAGACATTATGCACGAACAACTCGATACCTTTTTGCGACCTTCCACCTCCTCATCACTATCGCAGCCGTCCGAGTGGCGTTCAATCTGAACATGCGCCAAGTCATATAATAATACTCTCGTGTATATCTCATCGTAAACGCTTTTAACGCGATCGAATTTAAATTGCGATCGCTACAACACTCACCACATCGATTTCGATCTCCTGGATCTGGAAGCGCAGAATGATCGTCCAGATTAATCCAAGAATCAATCGAGGATTCCCGTCAACGATGTCCTCAGCACCAATGGACTCCAGTCGGACCTGAGCGTTGCGTGAACGAGAATTGGTTATTTACAATATACACACTCTTTAAGTATAAAAGTTTAGCACATTTATGACTATATTGGTAGATTTGTAGCCATTTTTCGAATTCGACATTACGCCTCGAGCACGAAGCACGACCGCATTCCAGCATCATGTTTCATGCATTACATTCTATACTATACACACAGCAGCACCATCCACTCGAATTGCATGCCAACGCGCTCGAATCGGTCGAGGTCTAACGGATTTTCAGCACAGTAGTGAAAGTCCACCGTGCGAGCGCATGTGTATGTGTGTGTTGTGTCACCGGACTGCGCTCGGCTAACACTTACGCCGATGCTCGTGAACTGTGTGCATCATTTGTGTGGGTGTGCTGCGCTGCACAAAATGCTTATCGTCTCGATTGAGGCGTGATTGGGAATACAAGTCGTGTACGGCTGCGGTCCGTGTACGTGGAACGATGGAATCAGTGGCGTATACAAAGGGGATTTGTGGGTGTTCAACATCCCACTTAAAAAACATGTTTCTATACTCTGAATTCGTATAAAATGGTTAAAACCCGGGCTGAAAATATATTTCCATAATCATATAGTCATAGTCATTTCGAAAAATGGAGCTCCTTCGATTTAGATGTTTCTAGGGACAATAAACATTCTTCTCCAGTTTACAGTTGTTGAACATTCGATTTAATGGAAACTAAGGCATTTGCAAAAACGCTCAAAATCGATGATTTTGCTTCAATTCTGATTTGATTTGATACGGTCTGAACATTATTCTTAAATCCATGTAGATAGCCTCGAAATATTCAAAAATTATCATACTCAACAACATTTCTTCGATTGAACTGACAAACATTCTCAAAATAACGGTTATTGAAACTTTCGTCGTTAAATTTGTGAATCATACTGGGTTCATGATTTTGAAGAAATAAAATGCGTTCACTCTGAAAATGTCAACCCCAGCGGGAAATCCTGGCTACGCCACTGGATGGAGTTTATCGTATTAAATACTAGTATAGGTATTGTACGCTCCGGTATGCGACGAAATGTTGTGTGTCCGGCGCTAGAGCGCTTTCCATCGAATCGAATCAGGTTAAGTTCATCGAACTGCGCGTGCTATCCAACACTATATACTCTATAATGTGGCTGTGTGTGTGTGTGTGTGTGTGTGTGTGTGTGTGTGTTGTGTGTAGGTACAATATGAATGAGCACGGGTGCGATATAGGTGTAACGAACGTAACGTATATTTACCTTCGTGTGCAGAAACGCCAGGCTCTTGTTGACGTTTTCAATTTTATGCACACGCATGCGACCGTTGTTTGGCTTGCCGAGCTTCTCGCCGGATATAATTTCCAGCAGCTTGAGTAACTTTATACCGTCGGCCAGATCGGCGAACAGATCCTCCACCTCCATTTTCGCCTGAGGAGAATACACATTAGAGATTGAGAAATCCATGATGCGGTCGAACAACTGTGTTGGGGAATAAATAATATATGATGTAACGTACCTTCGACAGAAATGAGTTCATCCATTTTGTGAACGTCTTCTTCTGGATGTGCAGACGTTCCTCCTGTAGCGTCTTGATGCGCTCGTTTTCGAATTTGTGTATGCCTTCGCGTTGCGTCATGTTGGTGCGCTGTTGTACTTGAGTCGCATAGCCGCCGGGCTCATATCGTGCACCTGTGTGGTTGTAGTGGAGGTGTCATCATCATAGCACTCTATTGAATAATCATTCGCAATTAGTCATTGGTGTACAGGTCGTGGAAAAAATATCCACGTATGAGATCAGATATTCCGAAATGCGACCTTGAGACGAGAATAAGGTGATATTGCGTCGAAGAGGCAGAACAAAACGCGATGGTTGTTTGAATAAGACTATTGTCTATTTGAGTTGACTGTTTGCCAGTCACCATCTGTAGCGTAGCTTTTTCTGAACCAACATGCCGAACACACTCATTACGCACGTATACTCTCGGCATTCGTTCCGAAAATTGTCGATGCAAATGCCACAAATATGAATTTATATTCGCGTTCACGCTTTTACGCTGTGGATATTAACTTGGTTGTTATCTAATCGGAATCAGCGACAAACGCGAGTGAATAGATAAGTAAATGTAGGCAAACTGCTTTGAATCATACTCATTTGTGATCGTCATCGCACGCGCAAACACACATACAAGAATGTATAAACATTTTATCAATTTCTGTCAAGGTCGTCGTCGATGTGGAATTTTTTTGCGCTTATACAAAAATAAACGTCTATGACAAAATCGACACACTCCACCACAAAAAATAACACTGTGTAGTACCCGTATTGTAATTGTTGCTAGACATAGCGTCAGCAGGCGGTTATCACCCAAAATATGCACTCAAATAATCGCACACACACAGAACACTCGCGCCTAATAGATTTTGCCGAGGGTTCAAAGTTTAGTGGATCGACTCAATATTGAAATCAAAATAATGAAACGATTGCTCCGCAGCGAGGAGCAGTGCGAAATTGTGGAGCAACAAAACACGTCTAATGAATACGCGCGCGTCGAACGTGCCGTTCCGAACTGATAGCGACCGCGACTCTCTAACCAATTGTCGGCTCCAGTTGCGCTGACGCGCGTGCGCCGCTCGCGTTAACACACTCTCACACGGTTTCAGTACTACTTTGGCCATGTTATGTCGGAACAATGTTTTTTAATCACGTAAATTCTGTAAAAATATATCGATTTAATTTTATAGGGAAGAAATAGCGCTCAATGAACAGATTCGTGAACAAATTAAATTTACACAAATATGGAAACATGTGAATATAATTTGACGATTAATTTATTTCAAGTCATTACTTGTTAACTCTTAATCTACTTTATAAACAACTATTTGCAGTAGTTCGTTGTCGGCAATTTTGGCCAGTTAGTTGTTCGTTCCGATTCCGACGATATTCGATATTTAGATATCGTATAAAATGTGTGTGTTCGGAGTAGTACACACGTACAGACACGAGCGCACGCACACATACAATACCAGTGTTTGTGTATATGTAGGTATACTCTAAATAAATTGAACTGTTTTGTGGTTATCTATTCTGTTATAAGTATTTATTGGTATTTTTCAGTCTAAGTAAACCGTGTTACTGGCGTGTGTATGTGTGTGTTGAAAGCGTATATAAGGCTTGCCTCTGTTATCGATACCTGTTGCTGCTACACACAATTTTAATCTTCGCACATGCACACGCAAACACGCACCCTTGCTGCCATATCACCGATAACAAATCACCTCCTCGTCTGTCCTCAACTTGCAATTAGTATGAACAGTTATCATCTTTGGTCTAATGTCGAACATTCCCCAACCAGTTGCGGTCATTCCGTCGCCCGATGCCAAACCAATTAGTATAGCAATAAGGGTTGAACTAGTTTCTTGTCGGTCGTGCTCTTGGTATTATTATCATGATAGCGCACAACGAAAAACTGATAACACAAGTGCGAGCTAAATCCACAAAAAATGTTGGAGTATCTTTTTCAACAACATCAGGATTTGTAATCTAACAATACTCAAGTCAAGTGCGAGCTCGAAGAATGCTAAACAGTTTTTAATTAGTGCAGTTTCGCTTGGATGAGTGTGTGTTGCGTACACACATACGCAAGCACAGGTATCATAGGTATCGCACACTCAGACACCGACAAATTATATCGTACATGGTTGATGCACGAGGCGAGTTTTTATGTTATATAGACAATATTTATGGCATATATACAAGGCAGTATGTTATATTTACAATAAGTACACTTTAAACGGCTAGAAAACAAGTTTCTACTCCACGGATGCGAACCAAAATCGCACATTCAAGCAAGCAGTCGTCACAGCTGTCGTGATCGACGGTGTTCGAGTCGTGACACGCATTTGTAATGCTTGCGTCAATATGATCTCATTTGGCTTACCCCATGAGTTTGCCTTTTACTTCGTATCTTCAGTCTTCAGTGCACACCACTCACACACACACACACACTTCCATATAATTACATATGTGCAGGTACAGTGCGAACAGTGCAAACAATGTGCGATATCAGCACTCAGTTCAGTATGGAAGCGCCGCGCACATTCCTCACATACTCGGTGACTCGGTGACATCATTGTTGTTCAAGTGTGTGAGTTTCAAGCATTCTTGACGAATATTCTCACCCCTGATCAATGTAAACGTTGCGCTTTGACATTAAACAGAATGTCGAATGAGTCGATCGCCACGAACACGAATTATATACAATCAACAAATGTAAATACATAATGCCTTATGTAAAGCCATATCTTCCGTCAGTCAGTGACTTTCGAGGATCTCTGTACATAACAAACTCTTCCTTTAAAAAAAGTCACCTAAACAGTGCTCAACTATTTTTAGAATCAAGCTGCAGTGGATTACGTGAAAATCGAGTACCGGCAACAGGACGTAGGATGGAGAAATTGTATTCTTATACACTGCAAGACGAGTGTTAGCTTCTACTATACATAGTATATGATTTGAACAGACACACACGCCTAGAATCGCAGTAGAAAACTAGTCGGGACGTTGAACATCTGTTTGGCCGACTGCAACGGAACGATCTTAAATTACCAATCTCTTGTTGTGCGTGTGCATGCATGAACTAACCGCAAAGATATGCACCGCAGACTGAGCATAGAACCAGGCTGGCAACTGCTGCCATCGTGCATCGCAGTTGAGTCGTTGTTTTCATTTGGGAATTTTCGAATTATACACACCATTCGATGCAGCTTCACAAACACGCTGAGCACAGTGCAATATTATTTGCACATGCAAAGTATACAAAATGCTCTGCTCAGTTGCTCCGTTTATGGATAACAAGCAACAAGATCTAACATCTGGAGAAGGCAATGCGTGCATGTGCGAGTATGTAAGTAATATATAATATAATAAACATATGCATGAGAATGTACAGTGGGTGAAATAATTCATGATTCGATTTTTTGTTTCACATTCTGGTATATAGTTTTCTGGCCTTTCTGTGGCCATTCAAGTCTAATTAAATAAAAAATTGAATAAAATAATTATCTCATTAGTGTTTGTATCCACTATACAATGTGTATTCATAAAACCGATTTAAAACGATACTAGCACGAGGCATGAACATGCCGGTTCGTAGAATAGAAATACAGCATAATTCATCATGGTGCTACGTTGTATATGTCCAGACGATGCCCATTCGGGCCGACTGCTTGCCGAGATTAGTCCGCAGAAGCGAAGAGCGCCATCAAGTGTGACGGAACACGCTCGAGCGAAGAACTATTCACATGTGCTACAATTTAACACGCACTCGACCATTTAGTGTTATACATCACGTCAACGTTGAGTAATCACAATATATTTTGTGTGATCAACTCGTGCTTCGATGAGCCGTTGTTTAATTCATCAAAATAATATTCGTATTGATCAATTGAACAATGCCCTATGCTCTTCTGACTATAAATTAGAGTCTGAGTATGAATACATCGTATATTGTACACCAGACGTATTCGTTATGTATTTTAAGATTGGAAAATATAATTAATATCATAATTATTCCAATGTGTTTATTATCAAAATTGTACGAACTGTATAATACTAAATTCGATGTGTTTTTGTGAATACATTGCTCAAATGTATCATTTATTATCCTAAACTAGCGAGTGCGAGTGCGCATTCCGAACGACGCACGACAACGACAAACATGTCAGCATAGCCAAAAGAACCGGTCTTGTATCGTGGCCGTGTGCGAAAAGAACACTCACATTTCGCATACATTATACACACATATATACAGTACATGTATATGTATTGTATTATATATATGCATTCAGCGTATATGTCACACACATTCGCGCTCTCTATGGGGCAGGCTGACTTGCATAGAACCAATGGATTTCGGATTTCGTATATTAATTGGACATAATTCCACGCGAACTGTGAGATAAACCTGAGATTCTTTTATCACAAAAGTCCAATCACGATGCTTACTTCGAAACGCATTTATTTGAATACCAAACTGCCTATCAAATTATACACTCTTTGAGCTGTTTGAGACATATGTAAATTTCGCAGATGAATAATTTAACCATTGCTGCGGTACGTCATGAACACAAATGCGTTATCAGCATTTATTGTATTGTATATCTGAATATAGACACTGCAAGTGCGAGGCACATACAAAATATAGTCTTCTTTTTCAGCACGGACAAGAAAACGTGCATATTTAGTAATTGAACACATGTCAACAATGTAATTCACGATTGGAATACGTTGCATTCCAAAATAAGCAAACGTTCGCCATGTGGTAAAAATATTTGCAATGTGATGTGAATGTTATTCATTCAGCTGTAGCAGTAACTTCAACCGTATAATTACTCGATGTTCTCGCACCCGCCGTTTTGTGTAAGGCTGTAATTCGTGCAGTACGCCGGTATTGTTAGTATTTGACCGGTAGCCATTTGTGTGTGTTTGTGGCATGGTGGCATCGATTCACATCGGGCCACCGCACCGGTCAGTGGCGTATGCACATAATCCAATTTAAAGTGTGTCGTTGACGTCGTCGTTGAAGCTTCACACGCGTAAAATGTAAATGTGTTACTCGACTTATCATCACACACACGTCAGTCACATATACATACAAGCACATGGACGCACGAACACAATCCAAGACCGGGAAGTTAAGGGAAAATCATAATTTTTCCTGATCCGATTATGGGTCTAGTTTCCATAAGATTCGAATGAAACGTGTTTATTTCTTATTTGTTTTCCCAATTTTTCGTTAGGTCCTATTCAGCTTATTTCTACTATTTGTATACATTTGTATTGTAATTTTTAGCCCATTTCCATTCCCGTTTTATAATACATAGTATAAGTTTTCATAAAAATGTTCTTGAAAACGAATTTGAAGACGATGAAGATTCCACAAAATTTAAACCATAAAATATATAAATTGAATATATTTTATATTAATTACTATATAATTCTACTGAAAATATAAAAAACAAGTAATGCGGTACATCATTGTTCAAATTTAGTTTTTGCAACGTACGCATTTTTTTTCTTCGAATTTTGTAGATATTTTTAATTCGAAACATCATCGATAAATCATGCTTTTCACTGTTTCGCCACTATTTTAGGATTATAAAACGCTCATTTTAGGCCCTTAGGTTCTGGGCCATGCACAGTGCATACACACAGCACCGTTGTTCGATTACTGATTGTGTGCACATCCGACCCGACTGGCGCTGCTGCTAGCGAAAAGTGAAGTCCGCAATGTGCAAAAATCCAGTTGCACTTGCGCGCGCGCGAGCGCTTACACGATCTGCAGTGCACACACTCACACACACACACCCTGCACTGTACAACTACCAGCAGAGTTCACTCTCCCATGGAACAGGTCCGGTCGGTCGACGCCGTCTGTCGCAATGCGAAACACACGAGAATGTGGGACACGCGCGCGCATCCAAGACGATCACAACAAGTATCACATTTGCTTGAATGGTTTAAAAACTAATGTGAAATCAGCAAAAATACACGCACACGTTATATAGCATACTGTGCGAATAAAAATGTTATTGTATACGTTGGCAGTTTGCGTTTGCGCTTTGGCGCACATACACGCACACGTATTCACACCCTATATACAGATTATATACTACCCTAATTAGTTAACTTAAACCATGCCAAAAAAAACGAATTCCCCAAGTTTGCGACGTGACAAAAGTACAATCTTAGGCTGACTACGACCTGAATCAGGTTTGTTGAATTTTTTCGAATAACGAGGATATGCAGACAATTTTATTCTTTCATTTGAGTTGACACAAATTGTTCTAGGTCAGTGGTCTGTGTAAATTTATGTCCTTCATACCGTAGACGAAATACGTATTTTTTGTATTGAGGAAAAATATTCGATTTCCAGAACCGGGAAACCGAGATTACAAAATGTCCCGGAACCGGTTCCGGTACTGGCGTTTTTCTTACAAAAACCGGAAATCCCGGTTCTGGAAACACTAATTGGAATGTTCAGATTATTATAGCTTGTCCTCCAAAAATGGTCGCAAAGTTGAAAAATACGTTTTTTGGGATGGTTTAAGTTAACTAATTAGGGTAGTATAATATAATGTCTGCGAGTGTGTATATCGTATATATGCAGCGGAGGAGAACGGCGGCAAGCGTAATGTTGATCATTCCTGTGTGCTGGATTGCGCATACCTGTGGTGCGCACACTTGTTTTTGGTTTGATTTGCAAACACACACAGAACACATGCACGATCGGTGTATATTTTGTATATAGGAATGCCAGCGGTAGTTTATTGAATTGACGAAGAGTCAGAATGGAACCTCCGTCTTCGCTCCTAATGACCATGAATCGGGGTGTTGTCATGTTGTCATACAACATACAACATATACATTCATATACACACGTCATCAGATTCGAGATCATATCTCTGCAGTCGTTGTGAGCAAATTTACCGTACAAGACCGGTTTTTATTGTCGGATTACGATCAAATAAGTTCAATTTGATATTATTTCACTAGATCCCCTTCCCTTTTCCTTTCACAGATCGCACAGTAAACACACACACACAGACACACACGCACACACACACAAAACTCACACAAACACACCGTTGTCCGTCGCACACACACGCTGTCCTTATGTATTATGTGCGTGTGTGCACTGTTGCGCGAGGTTGACCGGAGAAGAAACGCGATGAACGAGCGAACCGAACGCGACGAAAGGCAGAGAAAGACTGAGGCTAAGGCGGAATTCAAAAAATATTTAGCGCGTTCGCGATTAGTTCATTTGTGCCGGTCGGATATTCATCGCGTTAAATATCCCTTGTATGAGGAGGGGATATTGTCGACTGTCAAAAATAAGCGAGGGGCTTACCAATTTTTAAATATCCCAAAATATCCTGAGTATACTGGTTATTTCTGTAATTATCCGAGAAAAAAAAACATCGGCACCTCTTTTCACAATAGCGAAGTGGAAACAATTGCATACAGCATATTATAATTAAGTTTATATCATGTTGGTTATTATGTTATAAACAATAAAACAATATGTTCATCGAAATGAGCACGCCGCAGGACCCTACTCATGAAAAATTATAAATTTGCGATAGATTATATTCACATGAGCAGAGCAAATACATTATTGTATAAACAATGAAATAGATTATCTTTATTTTTTTCTGTTTTGCCTACATCATCTGCGTGACCTCCCCTTGTGAATAAATCATCCCGCAGGTATGCTATATCAACGCGTGAAAATTGCTTTCCATGACTTTTTTTTCCCATGACTGAAATGTTCATGGCAATTGAGGAACGCCCACATGTATTTAACACAAATGTTTCAATTAAAGCTCGTGCTCGTGAAGAATGAATCCCAACAACAAAAACATACTGGCTTTTCCGCGAATTTTTTGCGCTTCGAGTTTGTTTCGCGCGTCGGTTCTTCGCGATCGCATCGAGATCGCTTGAGTACAAACCGAAAACAGGACGCCCTTGTACTGTATCGAGGCAAGAAAGGAATTTGCTGAGGGACATCATTAGACCGAACAGTCGTAATAAATCGACTAAAGAGGTCGCCGAACTTTGGGGCCGAAGTATTGAAAGGAAAGTGTCTAGTTCGTTGACCCTGAAGA
>JANTBZ010051580.1:0-48143 GCA_024741255.1 Exechia fusca | reverse complement strand
GCTTGTAGCTGTTAGAAGTCCCAACGTTTTGCTTTCATTCTTATTCACATAGTGAGTTGGGTCTGCCGACAGTCGCCGTTTATGACCAAATTATTGGAATTTTAGTCATATACGTTCACTGTCGGCGCTATGTCTGAACTATGTGAAAAAAAACGATAGCAAAACGTTGGTATTTCCAAACATTTTTAAAAGGTCAAAACCTTCAATACAAGCCATACATCAGGACCTTATGTCAACGCGTTCGGCTGAGATGTTTCTCGGAAAAACATCGTTGTTTTCAATGCACACACCTAGTAAAATATCTAACATTGATCATAATAGCGCATTTCCACTAACGTCACTGGTCACATTTTTATGACGAAACAAAATACGTAAACTGGATTATTTCCAAGGGGTAGCACAATAATGGCGATGTTTTTTCGAGAAGCATCTCTGCCGAACGCGTTGACATAAGGAGCTGAAATATGGCTCTTATTGAAGGTTTTGAGAGCAACTATAAGATACCAAACCACAATTTGTGTTCACATGTTATCGTCTGAATGTTATTTGAGCCCAAAGATGACGATGTACGTGTCGTAATAGGAGCACTCAGTGGGTTTGCTATGTTATTTTCCAATATTATTTCAAAAATAAAAATGTAATTCACTTTGTAGTGCTAATGATAGAATGTAAACGAATTTCAACTGAAAACAAATCCAAGAGCCCTGAATTTCAATGAAACAAATAAAAGTAATAAACGCGTTTTCAGGGCACTCATTTCACGCACATTGTCTTTCGTGTTTTACTATTTTGATTTCTGAACTTTAGAAACAAAACAGTTTCTTTCGATATCAAATGTCCGGTTATTTGGTCGGTCGACCCAGTTTTCGTTCATGTTTCTAGAGATATCCATCTTCTCCACCGCCTCATCACCTCCACTCACCCTACACGCACCAAGCCGATAACAACGATACGGCGAACATTTTACTTCGGTCGGTCCTTATTCACGTTCAATACATAATCCATTTTGCGCATGGGCTGCGCTGCTGCTGCTGTGCTGTGCTGTGCTGTGCTGAGCAGGTCCGCCGCGTCCCGCGTCGCCCGTTCCAGCTGCCGGTTTCAGCTGCCGGTTTCAGCTGCCACTGCTGCTCTGGATTCGGCTTTGCGGCGGTGTTCGCGTGCGTGCGTGCGTGCGTTGCGTTCGATCGTATTTTTTTACAACCGCCGCGTGTGCTGTCTCCAGACACACACGCCACTATACTGATACTTTGCCTGCGCGCGCGCGCGCCAGTGAGCGCAAATGTGCGACGCGTATGCGTGTGCTGGTGTAAAAGATGATTGCGTGTACTACATACAAAACGCATCATGATGCTGCTGCCGCTGTCGTTGATGGTGTGTGTTTGTGCGTGTGGTTGAGAAAGTATAGCGCGGCTGATATGGGTGGCTGGTGGTCCACGACGACGCCACCACCGACAACCACCGTCGTCGCTCTCCAGCTGCGTCGGCGAAACTCTGGGCGGCTGGAGTCGATTCGTGCTCTCGCCGCTCTTTCTCCGCGTGTGCCGTTTCGGTGAAGGTAGGTCACGTACGCAATCGAAGCGCCGTCGCCGTCGACGGCAGCACCAGGCGGATGGCAAATGGTCGAACAAATATTTGATATAATTCACCATCCGTCGACGCGACGGCATATCGCGATATGGGAAGGGCGCGCGCGCACGCGTGTGCGGCATTTATTGGCACATTTCTATCGGCAAATCTAAACAGTTCCGGTCATCGATTGCCACCGCACCGCACACAAAGCGACACAACTGCGGCCGGAGCCGCACGCCATCATGTTGTCCGTTCATGCATCGCGATAGATCAGAGTGCTGGTGCTGGTGCTGCCGCTCCATTTGGGGCGCATGCGCGCTCCAATGCTCTCCCAATCGGACGCGCGCGCTCGCTCGCTTCTCGCTGGTGTTGTACGCGGATGTGTAAGCAACGCGGAAAACACGAGCGCGCGCACGCACGCACGCACGCCTCGCACAAAGATGAGGCTGTGCGAATACAGCAGCCAGCAGCGAGACGCGGAGGCGCGCGCGCGCATTCGCACACGACCTGCCTGCGCCTGCCCGCCCGCCGTGTGGCGTCTGCTCGTTCAGTTGTCTCGGGGATGCTGAATACGCCGCACGCGCTTCGCTAGAAAACCAGTTTCGTGACTCTCTCTGCATCTGCCCCGAAGTGCGCGCGACAATGGTTTAGTGCCGTGGGCGAGTGTGCACGAACCGAACACCACCGAGAAGGAATACCCGCGCGATTCGAAGAAGAAAAAAGAACGGCGAGCCATTACCACTTGTTCTGTACGCGCGCCGGGATGTGTATTTGCGTGGATGCCTGCTGAACGGGTGTGTGTGCGTGTGTGCGAACGTTTGTGTGTGCGTGAGTTTTGCAAAGTATGGTGATGTGCGTTCGCGGATGAGAGCGTATTGTGTGCGTGGTGTTAGTGTATTGAGCATTTGTGTCGCGCTGACTGGGTCAACGAAAGAAAATGCTGTGAAATCGTGCTGCTACCAGCGCTGTGGTGTGTGGTTTTTTGCGCCAACTCCGCCGACACGGTCAAGTTGTTGAAATCGTGTGTTGAACGCGGCGAGTGTGACACATTGTTTGGGTGCGGGATTCCCGATGAAAGCCAGCGGGGCCAGAATGTCAAACGTGACGTGCGGTCGGCATTAATCGCATAGAAAACCGTCTGTCAGTGAGCGTGCGGGTTTGTGGGTGTATTTCGTGGAACTGACTTAGTGCTCATTAAACGATTCACAAGAACAAAAGCAGCAGCGGAGCTCCAGAGCAGCCGGAGCGTCGAATAGTTGGGAAAACTACCATTTGTTTGCCGTCGTCGTCGTCCGCGTTGTCGTCGCCCCGTGGCCGCCATTGCAATGATGGAGTTTCGCCGAGTGTTCCTGACGTTTCTACTGTTTGTAAATGGATTAGGTGCCCAGATTATCACGGAAAAAATACCTCTCGGTGAGTGTTGTTCTTGCGACGACGATATATCTAAAAATATACAGCACACCGCCAGGAGCAGAGCAGAGCTCTCTAGCAGAACACTCTGGAGTTCATGTAAACGGACACTTTTCGCACATATCGTCGCCTCACCGAAACGACCCAACACGATGTCGAGATGGGGTGACCCCTATGAGGCTTGTGCGGGTGTGTGTGTGTGAGTGCGTGTGTGATGTGGCGTGTGTGCGCTTCGCATCAGTCTTATTCACAATATTTGATTAGATTACCATGCGTGTTCGCATGCGACGAAGAGTATATCATCAGCCCGTCTCGTCTCTCGTGTGCAAATGTGTGTGGCAAAATGTAAAGTCACCCGAGCATATGTGATGAAAATATTCATATTTCGTATCATGTTGCGCTGTCACACTGTGTTTTCTGCTTCTGCTGCTGCTGCTTCTGTTGTAGATATTCGCACACAGCTCCCAATGCAAAATGTCCGCACGCAAACGAACGTATCGGTGCGATGTTGTGCTCGGTCTCGGTGCTGTGCTCTGTGCTCTGGATACGCCGCCGAGCGCAAACATATCGCCTCGCATTCGCACAGGGAGCACGTACTATACAATATGTAATACAGGGGAGCTCGTAATAAATAACACATATAATTTCATTAAGCAATCTGAATTAGTCGGGAATTGTACGGCGCAGTGCTAATTGAACATTCTGTGTACCGTCAGAGTTGTATGTTGTATGTAGTATTGCCGGGTTCGTAGCTCTGTGTGTGTATGTATTTATGCCAGGGTGCCGGCGAGGTCGGCGAGCGTGTGCTGTTAGTGGGTTTTCGTTATTTTCGTGTGTGCCAATGGGCCAGGGCGAATGTGCATTAGAAGCGAACGGAAAGCGGTGGAGCGGGGTGGATATTTTTAGTCATTCGGCCATCAAACACGAGTGAGCCTGTGAGTGTGTGTGTGCGATGATGTTGCACGGCGGCGGCTTGTTCGTCGCACATGTTACACGTTCGAACGAGCGCGCATTTGAGTTCGCAATATACTCGCGCCGCACACGATTCATGTTTAAAACGGACGCTGTCAAGTCCGCCCCTCCGGCAGTGTTGATGTGTGTGCGCCCGCCTCGTGTACGTTCGCCAGCCTGAGTTTCTACCTCTAGTTTCTAGCGGCGCGCATGCTGTGCTGTGTGTGAACACGAACAGGAACACAGCCGACAAACGCGCACACACACCCACACACACACACACACCCATGCTCGCATAGTACACTACTAGTACACGCACACAGACATACACTCTGGTTCGTCAGCTAATTTCATTATTTTCCCTGTCATCGGAGCGAGCGTGAGCGCTTGGCGCGCTTGGCGCTCGTATAATTAGATAATGTTGCATTGGGTGTGGTGACTCTATTAAAGATCCTATGTTCACAACTCGTTTTGCTGTTTAATGGAGCGTTATTTGATGTGTGCGCGAAGTGCGAACACACTCACACACGCTCGCACGCACACACAGTCACACAATCAAACGTAATGTAATTTATGTGTGCGAACAAAAATTCGAACGTAATTCACAGTCGGTTTCTGTCAGCGCCATGTCACCCGCCGAACCGCACAGCAGAGAGACACGATCGCATAAATCATTCGCGGCAGGCAACATAGAAATCCATACATCAATCCGCCCGAAAAACGCTCTCACCCTTCCCATCTCGCTATTTCCACTCACTCGTTGCAGGTGCCATATTCGAGCAGGGCACCGATGAGGTACAATCGGCATTCAAATTCGCCATGCTCAATCACAACATAAACATGTCGGCGCGTCGCTTCGAGCTGCAGGCCTTCGTCGACGTCATCAATACGGCCGATGCGTTCAAGCTCTCCAAGTTGAGTAAGTACATATAATACTAGGTTGATACCTATGAGCGTGCACAATATTAAATCAAAGGATCGACACACTGGACAACGATTCAATATATTCAATTCGAATTTCCGCTAATCGCTAAGAATACATCTCAGGCATCAGACTGTCATTTTTCATATTCCTGGCCCTAATATATTACTCAGTCCATCGAGGAAAACCATGCATGGAGTCAAATTCGATGATTTCATTCGTGTGTATTGAGTTGGCCGCATGCCTTTATCGGTCAACCGTTTAACATTTTGGGACACACGTTAATGTACAATCCTATACTGGCGATTAGTACTAGAAAAAAAATGATATTTTCAATCCATGCCTATATTAATAGGACTACTAATGAGGAGAAACGTATTTTCAAATCAATGAGGCTGTTAATGATTGCTATACATTACAAAAAAATTGTATTGATAATTTTCACCTGTGGCCCTCAAAACGCTTTTCTTACAGTTTCTGAATTTTAGGGCCCATGAATTTTCTTTCGGTTGAATTTCTTCTAAATCTTGACGCAGAACGACACCATCAACAATACCGGAGTGAATTATATTTTCCCCAATGCGGACAGATCCAGGCAGAGGATTTTCGGCATTTTTAGCAGAATGTAATTTTCAGACACCAAACATGATATGTTCAAAAAAATATTAGACGGTCGTTGTTGCGGATATTAAAGTTTGCATGGATTGCATATTGTTCCCAGATGTTCAAACTACAACCAAAATTGTTTGAATTATTTTGACTTCGACTCTACAACGAGCTATACTCACCTAGTAGAATGTGCACGGTCATAGGTACAGACCTGATACATATTCGGATGGAGCGGCGATGTGCATTTCGTCTCGACACACAATCGCACGCATGGCGGCGGCGGGCGGTACTCTATAATATATTCTTGTGTGTCTGCTGTGTGCCATAATTCAGTTTGCAGTCAATTCTCGCGCGGCGTCTACTCGATGCTGGGAGCCGTTTCGCCCGACTCGTTTGATACGCTCCACTCGTACAGCAACACTTTCCAAATGCCGTTCGTTACGCCGTGGTTCCCCGAAAAGGTAAGAGTTTCGCGTGTCGCACGCACGCACGCGAGAAACGTGCACGAAATTGGAGTTTTGTTACGAACGAGTTTCGCGTCGCTCAGACGACGAGTTTTGGACGGTTTTTTCTCACACGCAAATTTGTTTGCACTCACCGCAACTTGCACACACACGCGCACGCACACCCTCACACCCTCTCACACACCTTCTCACACCCGCAGGTAACAATGCCATCGTCGGGTTTCTTGGATTTCGCCATCAGCATGCGTCCCGATTATCATCAGGCCATTATCGACACGATTACATTCTACGAGTGGAAAAAGATTATCTATCTGTACGACTCGCACGACGGTAAGATTTAACTGGCGGTTGGTTGGTTCGGTGCATTGCATTGTATTTTGGTGTAAGCGAAAACAATATATCTATAATCCTCGTGCATGTGTGTGTGTCTGCGAATTCCCTGGCAAATATATTACATCTTACATCTTACGTGTGCGAGCGAGTGCGCGTTTCCTCGTTCGCTGGCTGGCTGGCTGGCTCGTTCGTTCTCCGCCCGTGTCGTGTGCGAGATGATATTTATGTTGGGACACAGCATAATAGCGTTTGCTAGATTGTTTTGCGCTTATCATTGCCGCAGTGTGACCCATTTCCGCACGACCGGTGCTGGGTCTCTGCTCCGTGCTGTGTGCGTTCTCGTACGCTCGCTAATAAAAGTCCAATGGATGTATGTATGTACGTTGTTCAATGGCAATTGTCTTCGCTTGCGCATCTTAAAGGTCGACTGGCACCCGGTGTGCCGGAGTTCAATTTGCCGCGGGCAAATCTGGAATTCATTTGCGCTTTGTTTTGTGGCCCGTTTGCACGTTCGCGCCGTATACTAGATTAAACACTCGACACGCACGCAGTCACACTCACACAAAGGTGTATTAATTGCATACTATACACTGGTGCAGGTCTGCTCCGGCTGCAGCAGATCTACCAGAGCCTACAGCCGGGCAACGAGAGCTTCAAGGTGGAGACGGTGAAGCGCATCGCGAACGTGTCGGCGGCAATCGCCTTCCTGCGCACGCTGGAGAGCCTGGACCGCTACTCGAACAAGTACATCGTGCTGGACTGTCCGACGGACATGGCAAAGGAAATCGTCGTCAGTCACGTGCGCGACGTAATGTTGGGCCGGCGCAACTACCATTATTTGCTGAGTGGGCTGGTAAGTGTCAATATGTAGTTTACACGATTCTCGAAGCCCCAACCCCATTCACCGGATCGGAGATATATATCTCTCACCCGCTGGGTTATTATACTTTATATATCATGTGTGTGGATGTGGATTCGGGGATACGGATGAGATGTGTGGTGTGGATGTGTGCGTTGTCATGCCGAGCATGACGGACGGTCGACGGTCGTCGTCTGAATGCTGACGACAACTGGTCTCAAGTTTTTACCCATATGTGTCGTCGTAGTATGTTCGGGTGTGGGTGGGGGCGCATAATGTATGCTTTTGTGTCTCAATGCGAGGGTGGTAATAGGATTGAAAGCGGTTATTTGCCTTTGAATGGTGTTTAGACTCGGTCTGAGCGCCGAGTCGGTGTATGTGTGTGTCTGGGTGTGTGTTCGTGTGTGTGTATGTGGTCTGTGTACGTGCGGTGTGAGAAAGCTCTCTTTGATGCTTTGTCTGCACATCGACACACAATATCAATATCATTTCGGTGTGTTTGCGGTGTGTGTGTGCGGTCGTCGACGAGGTCGTCGATTCCGCTGCTGCTGTGAGTGCACGCACACTGATTGTGTATTCATTCTCTCCCCCCCCACATCTCCATCTCCATTCTCTTGCCCAGATCATGGACGATCAATGGGAAACGCAGGTCATCGAGTACGGTGCCATCAACATCACCGGCTTCCGCATCGTCGACCACTCGCGTCGCTACGTCCGTGACTTCCTCGAAGGCTGGCGCCGCCTCGACGCCCAGACGTCCCGCGGTGCCGGCAAAGACTCCATATCGGCGCAAGCCGCCCTCATGTACGATGCGGTGTTCGTGCTGGTGGACGCCTTCACCAAGCTGCTGAAGAAGAAACCCGACCAGTTCCGCGCCAACGGCAGCTCGAAGAAGGGCGGCCTCGGCCATCTGACCAATGGCACCAGCGGTTCCAGTGGAAGCAACGCCATCCAGCAGTCCGGCGGCGGCGGCGGCAGCGGCCAGCTGAACCATCGTGGCGTCGAGTGCAACATCACCAAATCGATGATTGACGCGTGGGAGCACGGCGACAAAATCTCGCGGTATCTGCGCAAGGTCGAACTGGAGGGCCTGACCGGCGAGATCCGCTTCAACGAGGAGGGCCGCCGCATCAACTACACGCTGAACGTGGTCGAGATGTCGGTGAACAGTGCAATGGTGAAGGTGGCCGAGTGGTCCGATGAGTCAAAGTTCACGTCGATTGCGGCCAAGTTCGTGCGCCTGTATCCGACGCATAACGTGGCGCAGCTGAACCGGACGTTCGTGGTGACGTCGATTCTGGAGGAGCCGTACACGATGGAGGTGACGCCGGCGACGGCGACGGGCCAACGGTTGGAGGGCAACCAGCGGTACGAGGGCTACTGCAAGGATCTGGCCGATTTGGTGGCGGAGCGAACGGGAATTACGTGTAAGTGCTGCCGTTGACGCCGTGGCGAATGGGATAATTGAGCGTACGTGCTGAACGAGTGTGTGTGAGTGTGGCATGCATGCGAGAAAAGGTGTGTGCGATGCGATGCGGTGTCTATATTTGCGCGTTCAAATGGCGTTCTGCTCTCATGCATTGCAGATGAGCTGCGCATCGTGAAGGATGGCCAATACGGAACGGAGGACCCCGCCCACATTGGCGGCTGGGACGGCATGGTCGGCGAGCTGGTGCGCAGGGTATGCAAAAATGCGTTTGCTGTGTGTGTGTGTGTTTGTTTGGCGTTTGGCGTTCGTTTTTTTTTTGTTCATCTGGCCGCCCTCTGTTCTGTTTGCGCCACGCTCACCAGATTTTATGGTTATTGATATTAATGCGATGTGCGCGTCGGTTCGTTCGTTATGTGCTGCTGTTGCTGGTGTAATATTCAGGAGGCGGACATTGCCATCGCTCCGATGACGATCACAATGGAGCGCGAGCGGGTCATAGATTTCAGCAAGCCATTCATGACGCTGGGCATTTCGATTATGATCAAGAAGCCGGTGAAACAAAAGCCGGGCATCTTCAGTTTTCTCAGTCCGCTGTCGACGGAGATTTGGGTAAGGTGGTCGGTGGAACATTTGTACGAGAATATAGAATAGATGTGACTGGTGTATTTTTATTCGATTTGCATACCCACCTGCGGCAGATTTGCGTGATATTCAGCTACATTGGCGTCAGCGTTGTGCTGTTCATTGTGTCGCGTTTCTCCAAGTACGAGTGGCGACTGATTCAATTGAACGGTGAGATCATGATATGAATATTTTATGTTTATTCGCTCCAGCACTCGACGACGAACGTGAACCCTTTTTCGCACTTTCTCGTACACACTCAAACCAACACACCCACACCACTTCCATCGTTTCAGGCGAAGCACTCGAAAACCTGCCGCAGTGCAACAGCTCCGGCCTATCCTCCACCCACCAGCACTCGGGCACCTCCGCCACGCCGCTGTCAATTGGCTCCGCCGGCTCGACGGCCGCCATGCATCCGTCCGTCAACGAGTTCAGCATCATGAACTCGCTGTGGTTCGCACTCGGCGCGTTCATGCAACAGGGCTGCGACATCTCGCCGCGTTCGATATCCGGCCGCATCGTCGGCTCGGTGTGGTGGTTTTTCACGCTGATTCTCATCAGCTCGTACACGGCCAATTTGGCCGCCTTCCTGACGGTCGAGCGCATGGTGACCAACATCAATTCGCCGGAGGATTTGGCCGCCCAGACGGAGGTGAAGTACGGCACCATCATGCACGGTTCGACGCGAGACTTTTTCCGTGTAGGTGATGCTGGCGGGGTTTCGGGTTTGGGTAGCGAGAGCGGAAGCGTGAAGCGAGCGAGTGTGGATGAAGGAAGGAGGGGGTGTCGATATAACTAGATATCCTCGAGATGTTTGAGTGGGTGTATGTGTGTGTGTTGTAAGATATATTTTTCGGGGCTCTTCTTATAACGACGACGCTTCGAATGTCCGTTCGTCGGCGAAATCTGGCGCACATGTACGACTTTACATCCGTTTGAAATCGTTTCCAATATCCCACAACACAAATACTGCACACACACACACACGAACACAACGCAATCCATGATTACATCGGCGACACGCGACACGGCAACCGCATCCGAAAACATCCTCTCGGCACACATACACCCTCTCCCCCACAGAGATCATCACTGCCAATCTACCAGCGCATGTGGGAGTACATGAGCAACCATCCGTCGGTGTTCGTTGACAACTACACGGACGGCATCCAGCGGGTGCGCAACTCCAAGGGGAAATACGCACTGCTGGTGGAATCGCCGAAAAATGATTACACCAACGAGCGCAAGCCGTGCGACACAATGAAGGTGGGCGAGAATCTCGACATGAAAGGCTTCGGCATCGCGACGCCGCTCGGCTCTCCCCTAAGGTAAGGACGCTGGGACGATTTGCGGTTGGTTGGTGGTGATGTTTGCTCTTGCCCCGTACGGCTCGGCTGTCTGTGTGCGCCGGCGTGCGTGCTCGCTTGCGTGTGACATTATTATTGCAGCCAAGTGCGTGCAGCGCGAGTGCGCGGCTGCACCCTCCCCTGGGGGGTACGGCGGGAATTCCGCGCCGCAGGTCCCCGAGCTTATAACGCACACAGACAATCGTTTGCAAGTGCGTGTGCGTGGCGAAATTAACATATCCACTCACTCACAAACGACGATGACAAAACACTTGCACGTACACAACGTCTTCTACACACAGGGACCCCATCAATCTGGCGGTGCTGTCACTTATCGAGGACGGCAACATGACGCGCCTGAAGAACAAGTGGTGGTTCGACCGCACCGAGTGCAAGAACAGCGACAAGCAGGACGCGCACAATGAGCTGTCGCTGAGCAATGTGGCGGGCATCTTTTTCATCCTGATCGTCGGCCTGGTGGTGGCGCTGGTGGTGGCGCTGTTCGAGTTCTGCGCGACGCGGCGCAAAGGTAATGGGTCAGCTGACAACTCGACGGTCGGTGGCTGCGGCGGTGGCGGAGGGCAGCCGCTGCCGCAGCCAAAGATGCCGACCATGTCGACGGCGACGCTCAAGTCGAAGGCGGAGCTGCGGATGCCGGGGCCGCAGGACTTTGACAACGGCGGCGGAGGCGGCGTTGTGGGAATCGGACGGGGAGGCGGCGGCGGTGGCGTCAGCATGGGCGGGGTAAGTTGGTCAGAGTATGTGCGATAAAGAGTGCGGTTGTGTGATCCAAGCGTTGTCTCTGTGTGTGTCTGCGCTCGTTCGGTCGCTCGCCCGCTTCTCTGTGTGGCATCTGCAGTATTACGCGGCCAACGGACCGATGGCGGGACACGGCGGGCACGATCAGCAGGACACGATGCAGCGACGCGGACGCGGTCAGCATCCGAACAAGGCGATTGTGATGTAAGCCGTCGATTGTCGTCGATGTCGACGATGCCGCCGCCACCGGCCACCGGGGGTGGCGGAAATGAGAGGCGCAGAGGATTTGTGACTGAACCACACCAACCAGCCAGAATGTTCAACCATTAGGTTTGTCGTAGAACACACCCATACATACACACAATCACTCAATCATGCAGACACATTAATAAGCAGAAAACAATCAAAACCAGATGAATTGAAAACCGAAACTAAAAATCATAAACGTAATAATGCCAAATATCATATACCAATCACAATCACACAACACACGCACAATCCCGACCCACGGGCAGGCGAGATACACGCAGACACACAAACTCAATAATCATAATGCAGACTAAATTGATATCTAAACCAAACATGTAATCATCATATTATGCCCCATACATATGAATATTATCTGTCTGTTCCAAATATTTGGGCACACACATTCGAATACACACAGACACACACACATACACATTTGTGCTCCCTCACA
Organism: Exechia fusca; assembly: GCA_024741255.1. NCBI lineage: Eukaryota > Metazoa > Arthropoda > Insecta > Diptera > Mycetophilidae > Exechia > Exechia fusca. Next base: position 36,168 of record JANTBZ010051580.1, on the reverse strand, counting down.
GCCAAACAATCAGTATATCACCGTAACCGGGAATAGGTATGTTATTATGCAGCCAAATCGAGAGAAGCCGTAGATAATATCGTCGTACGTGTAGACTGCCGTAGAGTGGAGTGTCGTCAAGTCGTTAGACACATTACACTACCACCCTTAGAGAACCCTTTTCCCCCGCCATACCAGAACTCACGTACACACACTTCACACAAACACACACGCAATCAAAAACGTAAACGTATTATAATAAAAATCATCTTAAACCAAAAATTGATGTATGAATCTAAAAAAGTAATCAAATGTAACAGTGAACTTACCTATACAAGACGCACTAAAATGATAAATTATAAATAATCATAATATTTAAATGGCATATACTTGGAAATGTGACGATGTGAAACATTCTATAACAACGAACCTACCCAATCACATATTAAACTACACAATTCGACCCGACACATCACGTATTAAAATTATCAAATTTAAACAAAATACCACACACACACGACATACATAAACTCGATAAGCATTTAGACAACTATTTTACACGAGATCGAACAACACATCTACACACAATCCGGATAACCCAACAAACTTTACTGATGTTGTTTATGTAAATACGTGTACATACTGTATGATATGATTTTTTAAATATATAAAATAAAACCAATTTGGTGTTCAGTTTTCCGGCCATCTACCATACATACCATACATCGTCGCAACTGGGAATCGGTGTGTGTTCCGTGTCATTCGGTGCAATCGCCATAAGTTGTTGGATATTTTACGATGATTACGACCATACTCGGGGATTTTATTGACGGCGCTCAGAATGATGGGCCGACTGGGGCCAAGTTCCTTATTATTGCGCGCTTTCGTTTTCGATTCGTCTTTTGCGTCTTTCAGCGGCGGGAGTGTTTCTTCAGCTGTGCGCGCGGCGCACCGACTTCGCGCGAAGAGAGCTCAGTTCGCGAGCACAAAGCGCGCGCACACACACACACACAACTTTTTCGCGTTGCTATTTTCGGGAGAAACTTTTTTCATAAAGCTGAAACCATTTATTTCATTATTTAAATCCCAAAAAGCAATTTCAACGCAGAACTTTCGGCAATGAGCGTCGTTTCTTTACTGCGTGCGTTTGTGCCTGTGTGCACACACACACGCACACACGCGCAGCAACATAACAAAGATGCTCCGCTGGTAGTGCTTCGGCTGCTGGTACTGCGCAAAGATGCACAAACATGAAAGGTACTTTTCTGCATTTGTCAACCGTATTTGCTGTGCACCCGCGCGGATAATATTGCAATGCAGTCATCGTCGTTGTCGTCGCGCATCCACTACTCTCAGCCCTCAAATAATAATAATAATACCTTCGCGAATAATGCTCGGTCAGGTGTGCACTTCCCTCAGCCGCACACCACGCCCGCGCTCTATGTATTCATGTGCTCATAAGTTCAAACCCGCCCGCCACCAGCGCTTCGACTCCACAAAGTCCTCGTCGATCTGCTTCATCTTGGCGAACATCAACTTCGCCAGCTCGTGCTTCTGCTCGATGCGCTGCACCAGCGCCTCATCGTACAGCCTGTCCGGATAGCGCAGCAGTCCGTGAGCGCGCGCCTCCTGTCGCGTCATGCACACACAGTTCCACGGCGACCAGTCGTCGCCCTTGCGCCAGCGCGGCAGCTGCAGCTCGTAGCCGTGCTCCTCGGTCGTGGCCTGGCTGAGCACCGACTGGCTGTGCCAGATCGTCTCCACCAGGGCGGCAATGTCCTGGTCGCGTGCGATGAAGGCGAACGACGACAGCGCCCCCAAGCGGCGCTCGTTGCGCTGCACCTGGCGCAGGATCGCCCGGTAGATGGTCATGTCCTTGGGCGGCGGCTTCATCATGGTGCAGACGAGACAGACGCTGACGTTGTGCTGGCGCGTCGACTGCTCGAACTCGGTGATCGGCCGCACCTTGTGGCACTTGGTGCACATCAGCCGCTCGATGTGCTCCTTGTGCACCTTGGTGTTCGGTGCCTTGCCGTACAGCTCGATGATGGTGGCCAGCTGGTCGCACTGGCGCATGTGCATCGGCTTGAATATGGGATCGGAGCACTTGAGCGTGCTGCGGCCGATGAGGGTGCGCTCGCGCTCCAGCATCTCAGCCAGGGCTTCGGTGTGCTTGGAGGGCTTCTCGCCCTTGAGCAGTTCGAACGTCTGCTCGATGATGTCCAGCCGCTCGGGCACGCTCTCGATCTTGGACTTGAACATGCGGTAGAAGCTGACGAGCCGGCGGATTTTCTGCGTGTGCAGGTAGTCGATTTCGACGAGGTGGTCTACGAGTAGAATTCGAAAATGAGACGCATTCTGGACTATATTACGATATGAACTCACTATTGTAGCCCATCCACTGAATCGGCTTGCCCAAATCGTCCAGATTCTGCTCGCGCTTCTCCTCCGCATTGAGTTTGCGCTGCACGAACCACCGCTTCTCGATCTCGTTCAGCAGACGGATCTCCTCGTTCAGCACGTTGTGCAGCAGGGCGATTTTCGGCCCGGCCCAGGCCAGCTCATTGATGCGCTTGATCTCGGCCTGCTTCCACTTGTGTATCTGCACGATGAGCAAATTGAAATCTTCGCGCGATTTCGGGTAGGTTTTCTTGTAGCATTCGCCGACGAACAGTTGCAGTTCCTGGTTGGCGCAAGCGATGTGATTGGCCTGCTGTTTGGCCAACAGACGACTGCGGCAGAGCACGCACGCGGACATTTATATCAGATTGACTTTTCGATTCACACACCCCACCAACGAATACTCACCGATACTCCATGGCGGACTGATGCATGAACCGTTTGAACAGGAACCAGCGCCAGTTGCGCTGAATCACGATGACTTTGTGCAACAGATGGTTTGGCTTGATAATCGAATCCTCCACCGGGTGTTTCGGTCGGATGTAGGTCAGCGGTTTGGACAGCGATGTGCCAAACAAGTCCGTGTTCTGGGTGGCCTGCACGTACTGGGATTCGCGCGTGAAATGCGCATAGTCACGCGTCTTTATTGTCTGCACATATCTAGATATGATGCCGGTGCGATTAATCCGCGACTCATGGGGTCCGGTCTGTGTGATGGCATGGTGGAACTCGACGTCTGTCCGGGGGAGGCAAAATGATATACGAGCTCTTAGTCGGGGCGGCGGTCGACCAAACAAAACATTGGCTTACTCTTTCGCGTGTCGAAAAATCCGCCAACAAATCGCTTGACCGCCGGCTTATTAACAATCTCCACAATCAGTCGTTTGACAATTTCGACCGGATGTTGTTCAACCGTCGACTCTGGGTCATCGTTCTCGTCGACACCGTCGGTGGGCGGCGGCTCCGCCATGATGTTCACCACAATAAACTCGGGCATATGGTATTGCTGGTAGAACACTTCCAGATCCAGGGCCAATGGTTTCTCATCGCAGGGCGCTTTCTCATTGTGCCTCAGTGCGCGCTCGTTCAGCGACAGATCGAACTCGCAAATGCTGAACTCGTTCTGCGGCACATCGCTCAGACGCGTCTTGGTGTCGTCCTGGCAGAAGCAGATATCGCAGTGCCATAGCTGCATGTATTTGGCGCACAGTTGAAATTTGGTTGATAATTCGTGCACCATCTCGGCTATGGTAATGGAGCTGTCGTACTGTTGGGCCACAGCATAGGTGTCATCGAGTCGAAACTTTACGGTCACACGAGTGGCCAGCACTTCGGTGGCGGTCGCCTCGGCGGCGGTGGTGGGCATCTCGGCGGACATATCTCTTCGTCCGTCGTCGCACACAAAGCAGCAGCAGCAGTGGCAGCAGCAGTAAACACACAAACACGCTCCGAACGCGCCGCGTGAAATATAGAAAATGAAAATGACACGTTGACACGGGTGGTGTGTGTGTGTGTATGTTGCATGCACAAACACGAAAAGCGGTTTACTGGTGGCGGTGGTGCTGGTTGTCATGGCAAGTTAGCTGCGGATAGTAGTCGAGTAGTCGAGTAGTAGTAGTGGTAGTATATTATGAAAGTTTTCGTTTGTTTGCCCGACAAAAACACTTGAAAACTGACTGGTTCGTTAAAGTGCCAACGAGCGATAAAATATACTATCGCATTACTAATTCATTGTAAACTGCGGCTATTGTACAAGGAAATCACAGTTCATATATCGTAATATGGACATCACCGACCACATTTCGGACGCGACAACGTGACAAAAAACACGTTCACACACAATTGTAAATTATACTCGACCGCTGTTGTATGTTGCTGTGAATGTCCACACACGCTCACGCACGCACGCACGCACACGGTCACTATTTATGTGCGTTGATGTGTCGCAGGACTTGTGTTGTTTACATACGATTAAAACAAACCGTTTTCCACTCTCGACATAAAATGTCACTGCGCGTAATTATAATTATAATTAATACATACGCGCACTTCAAAATGACAGCATACAGATGGCGTCGTAAAATGAGCCCAGTGCGATAAAATCAAGATGCAATCTCCACAAATCTCCGCTTTTCATTATAATGAATGGAAGACTCATTTATACGGAATTCCATAAAAACGGACATTACCGAAAAACGCACATATCTTTGTGACTCGCGCGCATAAGCGCCCAGTGCGCTCTGTTCGAATTCACCTATTCAGCACGTTCGAACATCATTCATATAATTACTATGGCAACCTTTCGCGCGCAATCGCGCAGCTCCCTTGAATACTTTGCAATGCGTTGCTGCTGTGCGTGCTGGCATCGTCTAAACTTAAGCTTTCTGGTATTGATTTTAATATGAGAGTCGCACGCAGTGAGTGTGTGCAATACCCAACAGCAGAAGCAGCAGCAGCAGCAGCAGAAGCAGACGCAGCAGTAGTAAACGAAACGTAATAAATACAAAAGAATTCGCACCATTCTCCAGCATTGCCATTGTTCGTGCGTGCGTGCGTATCTGTGTATATGTGCGTGTGAGTGTGTACGTTACCGTCGTAGACGCTCGTGTGTTGTTGAATGTTTCGCGACTTCTCTCGCCCTACAATAGAAAAACACATAATAATAGCTGTTCAGTGCGCGCGCGCGCAGAGATAGACACAATGATTCAAGAACATTTATATTACAATCGAAGAATTTGCAATAAGTAGCGTGTCTCCGGTCGTATTTCGGCGGCACCCGCGTCCGCGTTTTATAGGTATTGCATTCGCGCATTGTCTCGCGTCTCGTTCGTTTTGTGTCAAATTGCTGCGAGAGGAGTGCACTCTAAGCATGGCTTTTCTATCATTTAATATTATTTTTTTGGCGAACCCTTTCATTGCGCACTGAGAGTGCCATTAAATCATAATATCCGATGTTTTAATATGTGCTGGCATCGTCGTCGCTTACGTCGTCGGCGTCGTAAATTCGACGGTTCCTGGTAATGGTACGGTTTATTTGAAAAGTTTCTGGCTAAACCCCGGAATTAGTTATGCACAGTACAGTGGGCGGGTGTGCTGGATGTGCACCAGCCTAAAATGTTCTTCTTTGTGTCTTGTTCTGTGTGCGCTCAGGCGGACACATTCGGGCGTACGATGTGCCGGCATTTTCTGGCGGTTAGCATATTAGAAATTTAGCGTAAATCATACATTATATGCGCATGAATGTGGTATTTGGGTGCAATGCAATCATTAGTCGAATATATACAAAGACAGAACGCAAATTAAAATAGCAATTATGATGCTCTGACTTGCCCACAGAGACGAATGCAAATGTGGCGTACAAGCACACACACACACGCGCAGGGCAACATATTGCGCGTTTCTGAAACTCCATTTGCCCAACAAAACGTATAAATTTCCATTCCCAAGTTCCACACCTAGCAGCCAGAACAACCAACATACCATACACACGGAGAACAGCTCTCTTGTTCTATACATAATGCGTGATTTTACATTTACAATGCGAGCGTGTTTGCTCACAGACAACATGTTCTTATTGCACATTTCCCGGCCAGTCCAGTCCGCAGTCCGCACTAAACCATGAATAAAAGAACACACGTTCAACATTTTTAATCTACTGAATCGTTGTCAAATTAGTGAAACTTGAAGCATTCTCGACGCCCAAACATGTTATACAAATGCAATCAGGTTCGCCACGACACGCACGTATTCACACACACACACATGGTCGTGTGTACGAGAGTGTGTTTATGTGTATGTGTGTGCTCCTCGGTGAGTGTGTATGTGTGTGCGTATGTGCTCGACTCACGCCATTCGAAGACCCTTTGATTTGAACCGTTGAAGCGTAACTTGAGAGCGCACAGCACAGCACAGCAACGGAATAGGAGAATGCTTGACAGAACCATTAACTTATTGAGCAAATGACCATCTCGGCAGACGCATCAGGCGAGGCGGCAGGCGGCATCGGCAGCTGGAGTAGTGGAAGCGCACGCAGTGTCCCATTGCGCTGTATCTTATGATACAGGACGTCGACGACTTGCGCGAAACTTTGCAACTTCGAGACACGCACGCACACAACACACTCGGATACCGAACATATCCCAATCGATCTACATTTGTGACTGTGTGTGTGTGTGTGTGTGTGTGGGTGAGTTTGCTGGAGTAATTACATTATGTGCGTTCTATAGCACATATCCCGGAGAGGAGTTGAGTTTTGCGTTTGTGTAAACTGAGATTATAAAATTGATGTTTCCTTGAATGCATTCCAATGCCATTCGACCCGAGACATCTTATCGCTCCATCTATCTCTCTTTCTCTCTGTCTGTATGTGCGCGGTCTCATTTGGACTTTGTCAAATACGCGACACCAGACCGGACTATCAATTGGTTTTGATATTGGTCAAAGATGATTGTTCAAAGACATCCCAGTTCCTCTGTGGCTGTGCGCTGTGCGGTGGTGATGGGGGTGGTTTATGATGAGAATATCTAATGCCGTATCCGCGTTTGCGCGCGAGCGCACACCAGCGATGTGCAATTGCACTTGATTTTTGCTTCTCTCTGTCCGTTACGGTTGCGGCTTCTTGTGGTGGTTGTTCGGTATACGTCTTGATTGCTGCGCTATTTTCGGCGGCAGCTGCACACGATGACAATACCGATTCGTTTCAGATCACATGTACAACGTACACACATACTACATGGGCTGATAAGTAATGAGAATAGCTAGTCATCAAAGGACCAACACTTTTTTACTATGAATAGTTTACTTTTAGCCCGATAGCCTTAATTCAGCGGTCCTGTGACATCACGATCCGTTTCGAAATGAATTCGCCGCTTACCCTTGCAAAATGCTCATTTTCTCGATTTCGACTATCTTACTCGAATGGAACCTCTGAGCCTTGAGCATTTTTTTTATCAAATTTTAAAATAAATATTCGTTGATGGCCAAAACCAAAAAATACACTTGTTAAGGCCATAGCCATATTTGTTGATTTTGTCCTTCGTTTCAGCTACTTGATACATTGCGTATTGTTTTGGTAGAAGAACATTTTCCCCTCTCATGTGCTTTGGGCATTTTGAACTTCATAGGCTAAAAAATCCAAATATAATAGTCTACATTCATTTTATTCCTATTTTAAGGCAATCTATGAAGAATAATCCTCTTGGGTCCCGAAATACAGACGTAATTCTACTGTTGCAAATTGTATACCATGCTCTCTGTCCACTGAGATGTCTTCCAATTGAACTCCAGAGTGTAGGTACCCAAAATGAGCGATACAGAATTATTAATCAAAATTGTGATAATTTGTTTCGTCTGATTCAGAGCTCTCATAGCAATATTGTAAGACATGTTTTGGCTACAGCGGCACTTCTACCTATCGAATTTTGTCTCCAACAGAAATATTGTTCCTTCATAGGTAGTCTCAAGACTAATCAGCCCATGTAGTACAGTAAATAACAGACACTGTGTGAAATGTACTGTGCCCGCCGGTACCGAGAATCGAAGATGAAATGTGAATTACGATTTAATACACAATTCCGCTGGCTGTCGACAAGCGAACCAACGAACGCTGCTCTCTGCGTCAACGCGCGGCTTATTTAAAGTTGATTGATACGCCCCAACCATATTGCGGACATTATTGTGATATGTGTGCGCACACACTCGCACGCGAATGATACCAGCGAGTGTGCGCGCGCGCATTTCGACCGAATGCGCAGAGCAGCACCGCACAGTGCATGAGAACCGCATAGCCGGGGCAGCCACACTCGCACACACACACACACACACCACCGCATTTCGAGAATACAAAGAGCCCATTTATATTTCGTGCAAACGAAACGGGATGCAATAATGTCTAGAGAGCGACTTGCGTGTAAAGTGCAGCCGACCGAAACCCATTTATTAAAACCAACAACAACAAACAAAAAAATAACGCACAACAGCATAAACATTATATGCGAACAGAGGCGGACGGCGGACGCGCGCGCAACACCAATGACGAGGACATCATACCGCCGCCGCCGCCGCCAACATGCCGTTTGCATATGTGTGTCAGTTGGTTTGTGTTGGGCGGCGCGCGCTTGCCCAGTCTGTTGCCCTATTATTTTCGGTTGGTGTGTTCGTTTTTCGGGAGCGGGGTGTTTGTGCACAAATTAAAACCATATCACAGCTACAATCTGCGTGTGTGTATTGTGTACCAGTTCTACAACCCAAGAACTAGGATTCACTTTGATTGGTTCTGTTTGATTGGTTGTTTGTATAGACATGCCATATGAAAAGGTCTGACATTCGGCTTCATCGTGGAACAATTTTTATTTTAGATCCCGAGTCCGTAGCAATTACAGTACTGTGTTAAACATGTCGATGTTGTGCTCAAAATAGGCTCAATTGCGGGAAGTGAGGAACAGTTTCCGGATTTTATTTGATGATTGAAACATTATATATTGATTGATGATTGAAACATTATATTTTTTTATTTTGGTATGTCCATGTTTGAACTAGAATTGGGTCATGTGTTCCAAGAACTACATTCTGAATGAAAAACGCGAAAAATTAGCCTAAATCTCGAAAAACTTGATTTTTTCAGCAATATTTCCATGCGCATTTTCCGTGCGCATCCAGCCAAAGTGGTTAATATAGCGATTCCTTCGCTCGGCTATAGGCTCTCATCTTCCCGCTGTAATCAACAGACCTGACGTATTCTGATAAACATTAATTGACATCGCTGGGACACGCACTTTCACTAGAAACATTCCAGGGAGTCGGAAAACAGATCAATGGAGGGTTTTCTCTGTGGACGATGAGAGGTTACCGGGAGCGACCCAAACTTTTTCATAAATATAGAGTGCCTGCCTCCTGGTTTCGAATCCCGGTATGGCTGCGAGTTTTTTCTTCTAACGATGATCCAAGGAAGGATGTTCAATGTTGCCTAGAGTTGTTCTTTGGAGCGATGTGATAACCACATGTCCTCTGGAAAACACGAAATTGGTTATGAAGCCCTGCTACTCTTCATATACAAAGGAGTATGTGAGAGAGGCCAAGACCCATATCGGGTTGTAATGCCGATAAGAAATCATGCATCTCTGATACTTGTGTAATCGTGCTTTGGATTTCATTGAACAATTCCACTTCTGAGGTTGTTGAACTGGTACACACTGCACACTGCACTCTACACACGCAGAGACTCGCTACAAACAAAAATCCTACACATTACATCTGCATATTTAATTTCACGGAACGAGAAGGAGTTATTAGACAAACATGCGACACGAAATCCGGGCGAATATCCTTCCGTAGATGAATTATTCGCACTGCACATTGCGCGCGCGCTTGCGCTTTGGTTTTATTCTGCGCGACAACCGCAAAAAATACCGTTCGTGTGTGCGTCTGCGTGTAGCGTGTGTTCGTCCGCAGCCGGCGCCCCACAGCAGCACCAGCAGCACTAGCAGCAGCAGACATGGACGCTCTCAGTCGGACATGGACTGCAGCAGTGCGATGTACGATCCGGCCGTACTAATAATCTGCATAACAATTGCACGAAACGAATGCGGGTTTTTAGTATTATCATCTGTCATTCTCTGCTGAAGTAACCCGCAGCTCGACACACACACACAGCGACACACACACGCACATACCGACGAGAACATTGGCAGGTTGGCGGAAAAAAACACCGCCCGTATCAGCACCGGTCGCTGGGCGCGCATCAAGCAGAACAGCAGCAGCCGCTGCCGCCGGACGGTGGCCTCCTGCCACTGGCTGGCGTAGATGGCGGTGGCCAGCGCCTCGCTCTCCGTGTGCAGCGTGGTGCCGCCGTGGCAGTAGACGAAGCACTGGAAACAGATGGCCAGCAGAAAGACCACGTAGATGACGAAGACGACGGGCCGCTGGTTGGACTGGATTGGGAAAAGGACAGCAGGTGTTAATGGTATTTGGATTGTGGAAGCAATCTGCAACCATATTGCTGGTTGATGAATATGAAATCATGTGAGGAAGAACAACTCTTCAATCCTAAATATCTTCTATATGTATAACGCTAGGATCTAGGATCACAATTTCTTGCATTTGATTAGAATCAAGTGCAAGTCACATTTTATAATTTATTTTGCATGTTCGAATGTATTAGTTTCTGCTCTGCAGCTAATTCTCTGCATAAATATCCTCATTCGTTCAATTTTACCGCCACACTTGAGGTCACTGTCAGTATTTACTAGTTCAAATCATTCTAACGTTTTATAAAAATAACATTCATTAAGTACATTCAAATAAATAAGTCACTGAATATTGTTGGCAATAATATATGTGACTGAAGTAGGTTCTTTATGCATATAGAAATTGCACGTTGTGGTTTATGTGAAGATATCTTATGTTATTATGATGTAAGGCATGTTAAATTGTATATTCATGATACGAAAGAATCGAAATTTCCAAATGCAAAATTTAAGCTTCATGATTCAACTGGTTCGAAAGTTAACAAATTAACACTTTATCAATTGTAAATGTTGATCACTCGATTGCATATGGAATCAATAGACTTGACGGCTCAGTTTTCAATAGTTCCAATCCTCCTAATTCTAATGAACTAATGCAATCAGTTGACTTGAACCATTCAAAAACGATTTTTCTACGTTTGACTGACTTAGAACTTAGAACGAGGTGTGAATACTCAATTGAAAGATAATGAATTTGTATTCGAAACCACGTCAATCGATTTTTTGAATGCTTGTATGCTAATTCGTTCGATGTTTTCTCCATATAACGACCTTGTTTATAGCGTGTCTTGGGCTAAGATAAGACTTTTCTCTCACGATTTCTTGTATATAGACCAAACTTTATCATTGACCAAACTGTATCATTGGATTGTTCATGGTTTCAAACGTGAAACGATTTTTGAACCCGGTTTAAGTCAACGTCAACCAATTGGGATAGTAAACCTGACCTTATCTGCCCTTATCGAATCAAGATTTTAAAAAGGGATTAAAGCAAATCGATTGGCAAAACGTTTGTAAAAAATAACGAAATATAATCGTTTGAATTTCACACTTGATTTCTTCAACATAAATGGCGTTCCCATATGCATCCACATGGTATTTTAGTTACCAGCGTCAGTTGGTACGCAATGACGCACAGCAGCACCGATGTGATCAGAAACTGCATCAGCATTATCGGTAGATACGCTTCCGATAACGAGCGCACCAGCGTGATTATGCGCGAATGATAGCGAACAAGTGCGCCGAAATGTGCAGTAAATTCGCCCCGTTCGTGGTGCCGCGTAACTGTGGCGAAGCGCTGCTGTACGATGCGAAAGTGTCCGACCAGATTCCAGGCGCACGCATAGAACAGCGTATCTATGCCGACGGCCGACAGAGCGACGAGGAATGTGGCCTGCACGAACCACAGGTAGGTGAGCTGGTACTGCGGCGACTTGGTCAGATCGTAGAAGAATCTGCATGACAACATGATAATTTAATTGATCAGAACATTTTAATTTAAACCACATTCCACCGACTTACATAGAGCGCATCGGCATCTCCCAGACCGTCTGGCCAGCGGTTCGCAGTTCAACGAACGATTTGACAATCGGAAACATCAAGTACAGAATGGCCACCAGCAATGTAGCTATAATGTACGGTTTTGATAAACGGTTCTCCTTCTGATATGCCTGATACATGAGCGATTTATCGACAGTGCTCTCAGATCGGCTCAGCTGCTGCAGGCTGCTATACAGAGCGCTAAATTTGCTCCAGGTCATATGGATGGTGAGAAGCTTGCAAACTGAGATGAGACTGCACAGCAGCGGAGCCAGACCATCGGTGGCCAATCGTAAATCGGATATATTGGCCAGAACGTAGCAGAGCTCTGGTCCCAAGATGACAATAAGCAGCATTAGGTTGATCCATGTGAAAAGCAGATTGAATATTGACACTGTAGACGACTCCAGATCGAAACCAATCAGATACAGTATGCGTTTCTGTATGCTCAGGACTGACATGTTTTAAAGAGAATGTGTGACAAACTGAGCACAATTCGACATGCTCAAGCGCCCATATAGTTTTTTGATGTCCAACGTTTGGGCGTGTTGTTTGCAAGTTAGACGACTTTAATTACATGTCTACTTTATTTGTTTTTCGTATAAACAGTCGAGACCGAGAATCACTTATTGAGAGTCAGTTGTGCAACTTGTGGAAACCATAAAAAATTCACAGTTGGGATATGTTCATCGAAAGCTTCATCGAACTACACTATGAAAGCGTTTGGGATTACTATGTTCAAAGATAGATGTCATTGTGTATCTCGGACACACAGGACTATACGCAGCGCAGCATACTTATTTCGAATACCTTCAGTAAATCCGCCAACAAGTGTATGAATACATATTGAATATCTTTTATCAAATCAATTCACATATGCATATAACAAATGGATAATTATAATCAACTCAAGTTAATTTGTGATTATGTTAATATTTTGCTGTGTTGTAGTTTATAGTGTGTTATAAAATATTATAATAACATTCAGATTTAAAATCAACACGTTCACAGTGAGCTTACGAACCACTAGTCCAAGTAAACGCTTACGCACCTCATTGGAACCTCCACCCAAAAGAGAATACAAAGCTTTCGAACGAAACTTGATGACAAGCCAGGGTTTCGGTGTCGAGCCAGCACTTCGAAGGATTCAGTTTGAGAGTAGCAGTCGCGTGAGCAGTTTGTGTGTTCGAAACGTTGTGCGCGCGTGGCATATTTGCGTTTGCCTGTAGTATAAAAATAATCACATTCAACTAATTATACAACCGAGTAAATCCGACCGAATTTCTATACTTTATCGACTTTGGGGAGTGAAAAACAACTTCAACAAACGTTTGAACAAAGAAAACACACAGATTCCATTTACATAAACACCTTTTCAATAGACTGCCAATATTTTCAGTGGGGTCAAACCACCCCCCCCTCTGCTCTGGTAACAACGCCTTGATTTGCCATCATTGCTAGCTGCACCCATTGGGTGTTCATTCACACTCTATCCAACTCATTCATTGGGTTTTCCAGCAGTTTTTCGCAAAAGAAACTGTTTTTCGCATTGCAAAATCGATTTGCGAATGGTGAAAAATCTGTCGCATGACCCATCCCAGTCGAAACGCGCTAATCATATAGACATGTGTACATATTTACTTGCACGTATCCCGGCCACTTTTCAAGTTTATTGCGCTGCTTTTTCGTCGACGTCGCCGCTGTCGTCACCGTGGTCGTAGTCGTCCCGCCGAGCTTCCGTTGCGGAGCTTTCAATTGTCTTCGGTTGTGTGCGAGTGCGTCGTCGGCCAAAGTTATCGAGCAAAAACAGCAACATTGCTAGAGAGAGAGAGAGAGTCAGCGTGAGCGTGAGCGAGCTTGTGTGATTGTGTTGTGACGGTGTTGTCCGATCCCGGCCCAGGTCAAATCGACCAAAATACCCGCTTGTAGCATTAGTCTCAGATGAAAATTCGTGCGCGAGACACGTCGTGATTGCGTGCAATATAAAACGTGTTCCACACACAAACACACACACACAGTGATTTTCAGCACGCCACCCCATATTCACCCCCCATGTGTATATATACACTTGACAAATGTGCGTACACTGTGCGCCAGTGCGAATACATACAGGCACACAGACACACTTATTTGGTCTATATACAATGTGAGAACGTGTGTACTGGAATGAGTCCTATGTGTGCATTACCTTTCAGAAAATCTGGGCGATTCGAGCAGATGTTTGTTGGCGTGTATGAAAATGTGCGCTTGTACTACAATAAAACATGCGCAGACGTTTGTTTGGCATATGCGATTCGCAGCACGGAATTATTATGAATATGCACGACAGTGCGTTTACCTCGATCCGGCTGCGCGTGCAGCCCAACAAATATCCTCGTGTCACGCGAATATGCAAAGTTTGTACTACATAACGTATAATAATATCAATATTCGCCTGTCTTACGTGCGTCCATAAAACGCCGCGCCCCCCTTCCCGCCGCCACACCCCACACACGCAAGCCCGCAGTGAAAACACACACACACACACAGCAACAGCGGATCGAAGGCACCACAAATAGTTGAACAACCGTCGTCCGTACCGCATCGCAACGCAGCCATGTGCATCATCAGTCTCGCCCCAATGCCGACACCGCACCAACGAATCGGTCATGGAGCCCGACAGTGAGGCGCAGCAGTCACGCAGCCAGCGGCCAGCGGGACAGCCAGCGGGACAATCGACGGACGCCAGCGGTTCGGCGCATCGGACGATCATCGACGACTCGAGGACGTTTGCCGAACGGTGATGCCCATTGGAGCCGCCGTTGCATAAACGACGTGTGCGTGTAGTTTAGCTGAGGTGGTCGAAGACGAGACACGTTCGTCTTGTGTGGCCCGACGAAGAAACCATAGATCCAGCGACTCATCCAAGTGTTCGTTGAGCGTGCTGTTGTGCTTGTGCGTGTTGTTTGTGATTGTGATTGTGTGTGTGTGTGTGTGCATGCGTGCGTAGGTTTGCGTGCGTGCTGGGGGTGTTCTTTGTGCGAATATCGGGAAAGGAGCTCGACACCAACAACACGGGCTCACACACAATACAATACAGCAACAACAACTACAACACCACCACAAAACCACCACCCACACGCACACCATCGTCACCACATTGAACCGACCCCACTGTGGAAACGATTGTGTTCGAGTGCGCCAGAGTCAGCCAGAGTCAGCCAGAGTCAGCCAGCCAGCGAGCCAGCCAGCAAGTGTGCGTGCATATGTGTGCGAGTGAGCGCTAGCACCAGAGCAGTGGGCGTTGTTCGGACCCGTCGTCGTCGTCGCCGTTCTTTTGGCGCTGCTGCGCACGCTGCTTCGCAAGTCTGGGATTTGCGCTCGGCGTGTTCAAGCGCACAGTGTCCGCGTGTGTGCGTGTCTGTCTGTTCGTGTGCGTGACACGGGATACGGCTGCTGTGCGAAATGACGACGAATATGTTCGCCAAGATGGATAGCTGGTCGCCGGGATCGAAAGTGTTCAGCGTGTGGCTGGCGATGAATCTGGTCATAACGATTCAGCAACAAGATGGACGGAGAACGGGAGTCGCCGAGGCTGCGTGAGTATACTTGTCGGGCTCGTGCTGGCGTTCGTCGCATGTCGCGATTGCGTGTGTTTCGCATGAATGTCGTGTGAGGAGGGCAAACGGCGGGCTGTGTGGAGTTATTTCGATATGCAAATACGTGTTTCGGAGTGTGTGTGTGTGTGCTCTCAATGCTATGCATATAATAATTAGGATTGCGTGCGTGCTCGCAGGCGCCCCTGTGTACACGACACATATTAGCATACACAAATATGACTTAACCGTCATGTTCGTGTGAAAAATACGTTTCATGCGCCATTGCATGCAAATGTATTATGCACATAAGTAATGTGTGTGTGTGCGTCCTTTGGTGCACCTAGCGACCTAGCAAACACAAACACACACACACTCTCAACATATGTAAACAAAATCGATTTAAAACTTCATTCAGCGGAGCACTCACAAGACACACATTTTATTCGCGGTAATTGAAGGAGTCAGGAGCACAGCAGCTCCATTCGACTAATTGAATTAGAAGAGCCACTCGCGAGCATGTGTAAAGTGTCTTGAAAGTTTCCGCTATCTATTGGCACTAATCTCGAGCGAGAACGACACTAACGCTAAGTGCTATACTTAGGATGCTCGAGTGATTGTTGACGATACTTTGTGCTGTCAAGAACTACCGCTGCACAACCACACTCAACTTGCCCTCCTCAGCACTCCACCCACAAACCACCCCATTGACGGAATGCGAGATCGCGTTCCGATTTACAGAATATAGCCTTTATTATAACGGTGTTTACATGATTCACATACACATTGCAGTACTGGTGGTGGAAGCATGTTTGGCGACGTGAACATATCCGCAATTCTGGACTCGTTCAGTGTGAGCTACGACAAAAGAGTAAGACCAAACTACGGAGGTAAGTATCGCCAACAAAGCACACGACCACAAAACGAATCAACCAACTCGTTAATCCATTCTACATTGTATAGTCTCGTTGTTTCCGTAAGTTGCGTTCAAACCAGTTTCACCCCGAAAAACAAACAACGCGAGAGACGAGAGAATCATTTTATTTCTGGGTGTGTCGATACGTCGGACGTACAGGGTTAGGTTAGGATCAAGCCAAGCACAACATCAAAGATACCGAAATGGAACTACCCGAGATAAATATAATATGTGCGCACACGTGAACTTGTTCAGTGTGTGAGGGGGGGGCTCTGTCGTATGGGGCTGTCGTGTTGTGTATACCCAACACGAACGACGCACGTCGACGACGTCGACGACGAGGACGATGATGACGACACTAAAACGCACACGTGTACACGCCGAATAATCTGAATACACGCACGCACACACACACACACACACACACACACACACGCAATTCCGAACATTCGCAAATGTAGTACTACATGTGGGGAGCGGAGTGTGTGTGTGTGTGCGCTAGTGTGTATCACATTTGCGGCGTGCCGATCGATACTCGGGAGGTTTTCATACATACACATATACACTGGCGAACACCGAACCGCTCCGCCGCACCGACCGACTGCTATCGACTGGGTCACTATGTACAGGCGCATATTTGCACAAACAGCTCCAGTCGGCGATTGTGCGTATGTCAGAGTGTGTGTGTGTGTGTGTGTGTGTGTGAGTGTGCCGTGAGCGCACAAGCGTTTACGCATTTGTGTATAGGTGCGTCTTTGTGCCGACGACGACGTCGCCGACTGCGATAGCGTCGGCATGGGGAGCACACACACACACACACATATATACAAACATCGGTCGGTGTCCTTGTCGTCATCAAGCTCACGGTTCGACGTCCCGCGAGCAACTACACGCGTATATCAGTCAGATTCCAAACAAACTCTCTATCAAAAGTACACACATAAACACACTCTCATCGCTCACACACAGACACAGCACAGACACACCTACACCCACACATACACTCACACTCTCGCTCGGCACACTTGAAAGCTTTGGCATTAAACTTGCGCGCTCGTCTGGTGCGTGCGGTGGTATCTCGCAGCATAATCGTTATGCCGTAAACAGCAGCAGCAGCCGCGGTGGCAGCGGCATGGCGAACGAGCGCAGTCCCCCAGTTTTATCTGGCTGATATGTATTGTGTAGTGTGAATTTTCTCGCATTACCTCGTGCGCTTTTGATGCTCTCGTGCTCTCGATATCCTGTGCAGGCAGCAGCAGTTGCTACACTCCACCACCCCATGCCATGCCTATGCCTACTATACGCGTTGTTCGTGCTTGACTAATTCAGCGATGTGCTACACATAGTACATTGGAGCGCACATGCGTCATAAACAGTAGCAGTAGTGCGGGCTCTTTGGTGCTTGTGAAATATGCAAAATTCACACCGTAACATAGTCTCTTGCTGTTGGGTGACGCGACAAGTCATGCAACCTGAATGTCAATTTAGGCTGAAAAACATCCAATTAGAATACGGTCGGTCCGTGCGATGTAATGCGCCATTGAATCATTAGCTATCATCTCCACCACATATGTATAGTATATTCACATCAAATCACATAAACGAAGAGCAACCAAAGTCCATTTTACAATTTGAATTTGCAGGACCACCAGTAGAAGTTGGCGTCACGATGTATGTGCTGTCGATAAGTTCGCTGTCTGAAGTTAAAATGGTACAGAAATGGCTTCATCCAAAGCGCAATCACAATTCTTGTTATTATTTCCACCTCAACGATATGAAATGCGCATTGTTTGATGTTTATGATAAGAATAAACGCAATAAATGTAACAATTTATTCGTTTATCGTACGTTTGTCAAGATTTTGGTTTAGTTTAGAACAATTATTAAATATTCTATATCACATTAATAGTAGACTGAACACACACCCGAACACCATAAAACACCGTTTTTTGTGTCGTATACATTTTTGTTCAGTTTTATGTTCTGTACAAAACTATCCCCGTTTATAAGCTATGCTCCACCTAAAAATGCATATCAAGAACATTTGTATGATATTGTTTTGCTTGCTAATTGTGTTGAATTTATTTTTGGTATGGATATATTTTCATCGACCTCACCGAATAGTAACATTTGTCGTTTGTATTTCATATAGGCACTAAGCGGTTAACAAAAAGCAAATCTTAACTTACGAAATAAAAAAATCATAGATATTGCAACGAACTGTTGAACATTGGAGGCGTGAATCTCACCTCATTTTATAGATATAATTAACATAACAAATGTGGATTATAATTATCTTGCGGTTAAAATGACTATTCAGGATAAGCTAGAACTTCAGGCGATGGGAACACTCTTTGACATTGATACTCCACATACCGATCTATTTATTATATTGTATGAATGTTATGGATCGAATGATGGATTATTATCAAGGCAGTAAGTGACAACATAATTACACACATTAAACATACATGAAAAAGGGCAAATGTTATGTTGTCCATGCTTATGGTTTCGTGTGTAATACGGCCGTCTATTGGTTACGATTATTTCAGATGTACACTAATATGTTTGCAGGTCCTCCGGTGGAAGTTGGCGTCACAATGTATGTGCTCTCTATCAGTTCGGTTTCCGAAGTTCTCATGGTACATTCCTTCTCATTATGTCTTTTACACACCTACAGCACATACATATCTCTACAACACAGTATCCGATCTTCAGCGGAACATTGAACACACATACAGACACACACACACTGGCAGACATGTAATGATTTGAAAGTATTAATTTATATCACTTGAACTTTGAACAAGGAATACAATTCAGAACAAGCAGACATAATTCACTCACACATCAGAAAAGACAAACACTTTCATTGAATACATGTCTATTTAAAATGTGTATTATCGGATTTTGTATGTATATATATGCATTTATGTATACAAACAGTCGTATATAATACATATACATAATATATGATTATACAAATATTGATGTTGTTGCCGACCATTACGACGAAGATCACTTGCAACTAATTTTCTATCAACATGATTTGAAAACCAAAAGAGAAAATTATTGATTGGCTTCGATGATAT
Source organism: Exechia fusca (assembly GCA_024741255.1). Lineage (NCBI taxonomy): Eukaryota > Metazoa > Arthropoda > Insecta > Diptera > Mycetophilidae > Exechia > Exechia fusca. Next base: position 16,643 of record JANTBZ010051580.1, on the reverse strand, counting down.
TGGCTTTATACCTTTGAACAAATTCAGATTATATTTCGGAATTATTGTGTGTATTCTTTATATCATATTGCAATTATTCATGATTTTTCATCTTTCATCTTAATGTTTACAATAAATATGATGTTATAATCTGGTATTTTATCATTTGTTTTATCGATTTCGACGTCATTTTGACATTGTTTATCACAAAATAAAATGTTGTGTAAAATTGAGCATTCTCTAAAAATTCAACGATCGTCTACAACCCTGAATACACAGGTTGCGAGCATGCTAAACCAATTATCCCATTATCAATTTCATTTCTCGTCACAACAAGTTATTTATTTGTTGGTGTTCACTAAACGCGCATACATTCGTTACACAGTACGAATTTCATTTTCATGTTCTTTTTCATCGATTTATTATGCTACATGTGTTTTAATTTTGGTGGCATTGTATGTGTGGTGAGTACGATGTGATGGTCGTGGCAAATCTAATCAACATAGAATCCACAAAAAAGTTACAACTATGAATAAAGTCACAACTGGACGTGACCCATCGCCCGACTTCTGTATTCTGTATAGTTATGATGATCGAACTTTTACCACTTTCGTTTCATTCTACTTCGGTTCATATGCGTGTCCGTGTGAGTGATTCTCGTTATGTGCCTTTATAATCCGCATTGGCTTTTGTTTCAACAGTACGCACAGCGTTTGACATTATTAGTAGGTACGATCATCTGATCAATGCAACAAGCAGTGTCGAACTCAATACAGTAGACACCCTACCTCACTGATGAAAGCTTGGATGTGTTATTATATCAATGTTTAACTTTTGTAATGCTAGACGATGGTAAGAATATTTAGCAATAATGCTAATCAGATGCAACAAATAAAGTCATATTTGTATCAAGTGTCAAACAAAACACAACGTCTGAAGTTTCGACTAATATCATTTTTTACGTATTTATCATAATTTATTATTCTTAGAAAGTAGGAAAATGAAATATATTTTTGCACGGTATAAACAAGTGTACGAGCAATATACGGATAGTATCAGTCGACAGACTATATTAAATCTATTAGATCTATATTAGATCTATATTAAAATCTGACATCAAAACACAATCAGCCACACGATTATTGAACTATATTTCACAATATGGTATTCTCAGTCAATTTTATGTGAGAAATCTGGAGCGTGGTCGGAAAGTTTGCTGATGTTTGCGTTTGTCGCACTCCGGTATTGTTCGTATACATATTTGTCAAGTTTTTTGAGTCACTATGTGAATAATTCTGATTGCTTCCTCGCTTCCTTTTGATATGCACGATAAAGTACTAGTATTTCGTTACGTTGCGATAGTCGGAATCCTAAAGATGTACATGTGTATTTCGTATCGTATTTGTTTTCAATCTTTTACCCATGTTAATGTTCATTTACCATATTAACGTACTTTAATGCGTCATATCTAACCAAATGTTGTTTCTCAACAGGATTTCACACTGGATTTTTATTTTCGTCAATTTTGGACTGATCCACGACTGGCGTATAAGAAAAGACCTGGTGTGGAAACATTATCAGTCGGCTCCGAGTTTATCAAAAATATTTGGGTTCCGGACACATTTTTCGTGAACGAAAAACAATCGTACTTCCATATTGCCACCACAAGCAATGAGTTCATTCGCGTTCATCACTCCGGATCAATAACACGCAGCATACGGTAAGAAGAGTTTCTTAATAATTGATTGAGCATTTACTAATTTTAAATATATATTGTACGACTTTACTCGAATTCCAACATATAGGTTGACAATTACAGCATCGTGTCCAATGAATTTACAGTACTTTCCAATGGATAGACAACTATGTCACATCGAAATTGAAAGTTGTAAGTATAAATTCATTCTAACGAGATTTTTTGAACAATTCTTTTTTTTGCCGGCAATCGATATCTTTTGTCAATCTTTCCTTACAACATATTTTTCTGGAGTAGGGATATTGTATTACATTTGAAATGTGATTATTTCGAAAACATTTTGCACAATTAATCAAATCACACACATGCACATGATTCATTATTATAGTGAAAAGTTGTCACGAAACCATTTGAAAACCCATTTGCAATCTGTTGACAAAAACGATGAATTACTGCAATATTTGTATACATATTATTATGATTCCTGGAGTCGGATACACAATGAGCGATATCCGGTACTTTTGGAAGGACGGACTGAGTAGTGTTGGCATGAGCAGTGAAGTCGAACTGCCACAGTTCCGAGTATTGGGCCACAAGCAGAAATCGACTGAAATAAACCTTACTACAGGTATAGCTGAATTATTTGAATACATAACACACTCGATATGAGCTCGACAACGCAAACACTAATACACCACATGACAATCCTTCACACGAAACCAAGTCCAATCCTTCTAACTCTCATACTCACTTAAAACCCAACAAACATGTGTGCGTGTGTGATTTTTCGTTTTCAATGTTCATAATTTGTGTCTCAACATATGTTTTTAATACATGCAATATGGATATTCATGTGTGAGATCATTATGTTAATTATTATGCGTTCTGTAATGCTTTATTAGAGTTGTGCATAAATTGTTTTCATTTTCAATGTTGGTTTGCCACTCACGACCTAATTATATTGTAATCACTTCAACACCTCTCAAGTGTTTGTAAAGAAGCATAACTCAATGTTTTGCAACTGCTACCAACAAGCAATGAAAAGCTCATGGAATGTATATATCTATACAGAGGGTATCGATACAAAAACCCGATAGAAAGTATATTCCATTATTATTAGTACATAGGGGGATCAAGGTCTAGATACTAATACTTAGAACGTACACATTATATGATGTCATAGACATCTTACGGATTTCTGAAAGTGCAGTCTTAGGAATACATCTTCTGACCAATCAATTCTCTAGTAGGGTTTGTATACTAATAATGGAATTTCATCAAATTAATTGTTAGTGTCGGTTTTTTATGATATTTATAACGCAATATTCCGAGTAAAGCACGATGGTATTTTGACTTGAATCTTTTTCGTTTTGCCTTCCTATATATTCACCACAATCAAACCAATCAACTTGGCCAATCAACGCTACCTACTACTTACCAACCCACCAACTGCTACAACTTTGATCCAACAAAAAAAAACAAATCCAAAATGTACTATTCGACGCACACCCAACAACGTCAAAATGCAACGTCGACGTTTGAACACAAACTTTCGATCCTTGCTTTTGCAACACTCTCGCGTCGGACGGCGATCAAATGGCATGGCTGACAGTTGGATATACTATGAGAGATATTCGATACAAATGGAACGAAGGACCGAATTCGGTTGGCGTCTCGAGTGAGGTATCGCTTCCTCAATTTAAGGTTCTGGGACACCGACAACGTGCCATGGAAATCAGTCTGACAACAGGTACCTGTAGACGGTCACCGAACATTAGTTGTTCCCATAGTGCATATCAATATCAAACACATCCATCATATCATACATTAAAAACCATTATTTTCATTGCAATTTCATCTCGACTTGGGTTCAAATACAAGCTTTCCGATCATCCACGTTATAAATAATTATTAATAGAGTTTGGTGATTTTACGTTAAGTTAAAATTTGCTTTAGCGATCACAACTTCAACAACAAAAAATCTCATTGATCGATAAACAGCTTATCAAATTATACTCCATAGTCTAAAATAAGAGCATGTTCTATTGTTTAATATATTCACAATCAAGATTATTCCCCGATTTATTCTGATTTTTGAAAATATTTTTTTAACTTATTCTAGATTTACATGAATAATAAGTTGATATGCATGATAATATGAAAATGAGAAACAAAGATTAATATTTAATTTTTCAAGGTTGTAGCAATGGGACATGGTACAAAATGTACAATCATCAATGAGTAAAGTATACTAGTATTGATAATAATTTATTTCTTCAAAAACGGTATTTTATACTATCACAGTTCTTCCATGTTGACCAAAATCATATGCTAATCACTAGAACAATTTCAAGTTCAGTATTGAATAGTAACATTGGGAACATGAATGAACTGTGATATAATCTGTGTACATTTCTATATGTTCCATCGTGTTTTTTTCTATTATAGTATGCATGTTCTAAGGATGGAGATTTGTCATTTCTGTATACACTCATTTTCCATCATCTCATAGCTGACTAATGTGTGTATTGTTGTTGTAACGTAAAACATTGTTCATTTTGTATCATTTAAAAATATGTTCTTGAACAGGTAAAACAAACATATTCGAACGTTGTTTTTGCCACTTCCATGTGATATACTTTCCTGCTGCATTGAATGTTCAAAATAAACCAAATGAGATTCATTATTAATTCAACCTCGCATAGACTACAAATGTATTTCCTATATCCAGCACTTTGCAGAAACTGGTTTAAATAAATCTGTTTAATATTATATTGTTCATTCAACTGCACATAATCAATTATATATTTTAAATGTTTTTGTTTCCGAAACAACATATTTGTTTTGTTTTATCCATCTAAAGAGTGGTGGCTCCGACAAATGAGATCATTGCTAACAAAATATAAATGTAAATGGTGATGCGTTTTAACTTTAGCCCTAAAAATTAAAATATTTTTTGGTCAGAAACTACACATTACCCTCCTAAGTGTATGACATGTGTTGATCTGGTAACGACAAAATATAAATTCGAATATGTTTTCCGGCGATCTAAATTCTTTTTGAGGCCCATCTGAATAATGTTATTCACAGTAATACACACATTTTGTGTTCCAAATCTCTTCTTTGTACGTTCGCAACTAACACATACACATTTGCTAACATGAGAGATCATTTGACACGCATAAAATAGATGAAATGATGTATGGATTTCATTTTATATTTTGTCAAACCTAAAACACACAGCCACTAGTTATTTTGAAACATTGAAATGCATACAAAATCCACAAAAACTGACTCAGTTAAGCGCTCTTAAGTATTCGTTGTTAACATTTGTATTTGTATATACATAATATTTAACCAATTTGATATAAATTATGTATGTCCCGGAACAAAAGGGTATTTGCTGGTAAGTACCCAAGTACCTATTTGACACAAAACAGTTAAATATCGAAACCATATGTATGTTCAATTTTTCTATCTTCTATAAATCGACTCTTGGCGAATGTCATGCATAATGTTGCTGAATTGAATATGTTCATATGGTGCATTGAAAAGAATTGGGACAACGATTGCATTTTTCCAATTCGTTGAACAGTTTTGACTAGTTATATAGATTGTATCTCTTTATAAATTATTTTTAGTCTTAATGTCCACAATCCCCTGATTTACGATTCATGTTACAAAACTAAATACCTGACCATAAACAGATCACATTCGACACACACAATATCCACACTACACGATCCCACAGACATACATAAGACCAAACAAATTTCAACATTTCTAACCAACCCCCTACTGTGATATGTAATAATAACCAATTGTACAAAAATATTTTATAGGAAACTACTCACGATTAGCATGTGAAATCCAGTTCGTCCGCTCAATGGGCTACTATCTGATCCAGATTTATATCCCATCTGGACTGATTGTCATTATATCGTGGGTATCCTTCTGGTTAAACAGAAATGCAACACCAGCACGTGTTGCGCTCGGCGTCACCACTGTGTTGACAATGACCACACTCATGTCGTCCACCAATGCTGCGTTACCAAAAATTTCCTACGTCAAATCGATCGACGTATATCTGGGCACATGTTTCGTCATGGTTTTTGCTAGTTTATTGGGTAAACATAAATTTCTGTATTCTAACTGACCATTCTTATCACACTCCTAACTATACTATAATAATGAGTTTTAGTTTCAATTATGTTATGGTTTCAACGTCTTTGTATGGTGTACATTATAACTACACAGTATACACATTTCCTTCGATGCATTCCAGTTTCTGTGACATTTTGTTCCGACCATTTCCTAACACTTTACTACTATAAGTGCTCACTTTTTCATTTTATGTTCACCACACACGAGTTCGGTTCGCTTTTAGTTGACTTTCGTCCCAATTCTCTGTGTGTGTTCTAGTGACAATCACCGCCCTGAAATGTGTATTGTAAATTTGTGCGCACCCACACCCCCACCCACGTATGATAACGGAATCCCACGTAGACTGTGTTAGCAAAGCTCATTCTGATTTACTGTGTTGTACCGATCTTGCGTGTGTGCATATTTCAAATGTATACTTTCCTATAGGTTGTGCGACGCAAACCCCCCGAACCAGACAGCGGAGGAATAATGTTCTATATACATGTGGTTTATGTCGAATGAATGCTTTCGTCTTGCTCATGATTTTCTATTCGGTTCCATTCCCCAAAAAAGGGCTTGATCAATGTACTCCACTCGCGCCACGACGTGTAACGGCAAATGCGTCTGTCGCGCCGATGGTCGTGAGTGTATGGCCGACTGTGCGTGTTCCATATATATTTACCTACTATACTGTATGTGCGGGTCGGGTTGGGCGCTATCTCTCGGTGTTTAGCGTGTGTGTTTAGTTTGTGATGTATCTGTTTTGGGTTTGCCAGTGTTGGTTTGCAATTGCACACCGTCACGATCACGAACCGAAATTAAACCGATCTTTTTCTCGTCCCCCCGTCAAACACGCGATCCGCGTGCGCCAAATCATCCCCAAATATTCCCCACTCACCCACCAACCACCCAATAACTCCTCCACAATGCCGTCGTCGACCATCCCACCATCGACAACCCCCAAACAACTCGATGCGGTGCAACACCCATGAACACCGATGGCAAAAAAAATACCAAAAATATAATAAACACCGAGCGTAGAATACGCGACGGTCGGTTACATGGCCAAGCGGATTCAGATGCGCAAACAACGTTTCCTGGCCATTCAAAAGATCGCCAACGAAAAGAAATTGCAAGTCGAGAATGCCGCCAGTGCCGCCGCCAGCGCCGCTGCTGCTGGTGGCCACGGCGGTGGCCACGGCGGCGGGCCCGTGATGTCGATGGGCGGCGGTGGCGGTGACCATGGCGGCCATGGGCACTCGCACTCGCACTCGCACAGCCATCCGCACGGGGCGAAACAAACAGTGAGTAACCGACCACCCGGTTTTGCCAATATCCAACAAAACGTTGGATCGCGCGGTTGCTCGATAGTGGGACCCTTGTTCCAGGAGGTGCGTTTCAAGGTGCACGATCCCAAGGCCCACTCAAAGGGCGGCACACTTGAGAACACGATAAACGGCGGTCGCGGCGGCGGCCAGCGCGGCGGCGACGGCGCCCACGACGAGGAGGCCGGCCACGGTCCGGTACAAGGAGGCCCCGGTGGCCCAGGAGGGCCTGGCCAAGGAGGAGGCCCAGGCCATGGCGGAGGAGGCGGCGGCGGTGGACCCGGTGGACCCGGGCCAGGACACGGACCTCCGCAGCAGCCACCACCACATTTGATACACCCCGGAAAAGTATGTGTGCAATTGTATCGAGTATCGTGTGTGCAGATATGTTCTGCACTTTTGACTGGTTTGGTTGGAGTGTGTTTTGCTAACCGGTTTGTCGTTCAATGTGCAACGACAAACCACATTCTCGTTTCATCTCTTCCCCGCCGCCCACCTCGGTTTGTTCGTTGTTGCTCATCATTGCCATCTAACCACCACCCATCTCATCAAAATAACCATCATAATCATCTACATCATCACCATTACACCATTACCATTCCGATTGCCATTTCCATCCACTCACACAGGACATAAACAAACTGCTAGGCATCACACCATCCGATATCGATAAATATTCGCGAATAGTATTTCCCGTTTGTTTTGTGTGTTTCAACCTAATGTATTGGATAATCTACCTTCATGTAAGCGATGTGGTGGCCGACGATCTGGTGCTCCTGGAAGAAGAAAAGTAGAAGGCCTTCGGGACCTCCGGGAGCGTTGTCCTGCTGGCGTGCCTCGCAACTGTCGCACTTGCGGCGGGCGACTGGCCGCCACGGGCGCCTCCGCACATTCTCTAAAGAAAAGCAATGTTATATCGATAACCAACCAACCACCCCGCGTGTATTGTACAAACTAATGAAATAATGAACAAATCTGCCAGTTCAGTAACTCACTCTCTCACTCTCACTCTCTGTCTGCGCTGCGCTAAATGCCTCCCGAACCCCCGAAAACCTCCCAAAGCCTCGCTGTCACACAGACTCTCACACACACACACACCAAACACACCCACACGCCCTCGACCCGTATTGACAGCGAACGATCGAACGAACGAACGAACACACCAACACACCTTTTCAACACGCATACGCAGCATAATTCACCCAAAAACCAGTTTGAGTTTGATGCAATGTTCAAATCGTTATTTATATACGCTGCAGCAGAGAATCGGTTCGCCGCCCGCCACACAATATACTCGATATCGACCACCATTCCAGAGCTGGATGTGTGCGCGCGCCCGCGTGTGTGTGTGTGTGTGTGCGCGCCCGCACGACAGTATATCCCCGTGTGTGTGTGCGTGCGTGCGAACATGAATATTCATTGGTCCGATGCTTTGTTATTGCCATAGCCGGTTGCCGGCTCGCGTGGTTGCCGCTGCTGCTGGAATGGGCCCTGCGCGCGACATTTCAAATGCGGCCCCGGCAGCGGGAACATCGCCAAAGCCACCGGTTTTTTGTTCGTTTTCCGTTTTTCTGTCCGTCGTCCGTGTCCCGAACCCGAAACCGAAACCCCGTTACAATCACACACACAGGACACGGTGCCCTAGCGGTGGTTTTTTTTGTCTCGTATCGGTCGCATTCCGCATGAAACTGTGTATACTGCGCGTAATCTACTACTGTATATTTGTTATTGATAAAACACGGTCATAAATAACCGGATTTTCGTTTGTTCAACAACTTCACATTTACGACTTTTCGGTTTGCTAACGCTCTCTGTCTTATGCTCTGTCTGTCTGTTTTGCTATTCTCGATTGATTTCCAGTGTGTGTCAGCGCACTCCTGTTGTACATAGTATATGTATGATACCGTTGTTGCATTATCTACTCGTATACGCATACACCTGAATATCCTCTCTAACCTAACAAGCATCGGGTCCTGCCTGCAGTATATATATGATAACTCGTTACTCAACCGCGTTGAATTCGGGTGACATGTACCCCCAGAAACCGACGCCCGGCTCCGACGATCGCCTCGTGCGCACAAAACCGCCCGCCAACCAACACCACAACAATGCCACACACACACACCCACACCCACACCCCAAATGTCCGACCAAACATAAAAGTGCGCCTGTGCTCCGTGCCAGCATCCGCAAACCGGCTGAACGCCTCACGACTAATTGGAGCTGCTGCGGATCATATGGCACACTGACACCTTACACACACCGCCGCCACCACCACCACACACTTGCATGCACATACACAGCGACACGATACAGTCATTGGTTTGTGTGCCCGGACGTACGGATCGCCTAAGCGGATGGATTCTGGGGGGGTTATTGGAACATTCATCACCGCGCTCGTATTGCACCTAACTGATCCGCGACCACACTCACTCACCCTGACACACACACACATACACCCCCACTTGCTTGCCCGTTTTCGCAAACCACCTCCCGAAACCACCCTCGAACCCCCGAACCACCCTCGAACCGGTCCAACCCTCAAAACATCCAATAATTTGCTTTGATACCGAACCGAACCGCGAACGCAACAACCGAAACTATCTGAATGGAGGACCGCTGGCTGACTGCTGGTCGGACTGAGCAGGGCATCAGATCGAAGGGGGCGCCACTTCGAAAAATCAACCATGTACATAACCGTGACGCAAAAAAAAATCTATGAAAAAACATGCTACAAAGTGGCGGAGAACAAGACAGGAGGTCTGGGAACACATTACTGCAAACGATAGAGAAAAGCAATGTATGAAATGTCTGAGAAAATAATGCAAGTAAAAAAAACGTAACGTAAACGTAATCACAACGTAAAAACAGTAAAGCGAACAACTGACATTTACGCTAAATTACCGGTCACCTCACCGCTCATCAATACATGTAGACCACATAAAGACACACACACACCGACACACTCACCACCACGCAAACTCGTACGAACACACGAGGAGCAGCGTGCACGTTTTTATATTGCCAACCACTCCGATCGACTGATGACTGGCGAGTGGCGGAGCCCGGAGGTCCGTCGTCGGCAGCAGTTCCGTGCAGCAGGTCCGCGTCCGGGGCAGCGTCTCGAGCGGCGAGAAGGAGAGAGAGAGCGACGGAACGAAAGTCAATTGGTGCCATTCTGATAACCACAATCGAAGTGAATTAATATCGTCTGTACTGCCAGTTATAAAAAACCATTCCAATTCATCGAGAACGTCAGGTGTGGACCGGTTCGCAATGCTGATATTGGCGGATTCGACACTGTAATGTGAAAATTTGTTTTTTTGCCCTGGTAAGCAGGTTCACTTCAGTTGATGATAGCCTCAACACACCAAACGAAACCGACACAACAAACACACGCTAATATGGAGCACCACACCAGAAACGAGTCCACCCTCTCTTCCCCAACAACAACAACAGAACTTCGAAATTACATTATGTATTTTGTATATTGAATCCACGATGTACATGACACCTATAAAAATAAATACTAGCACGAATTAACGATACATGAATTTATATTGAGCGTAATACGGATAAACACTAAATTACACACGATCGCACGCAAGATGACTGACACAAGTTGATGGATCCGAAATGTTATTTCCGTCTTCTCTTAATTCAAACTGTGTTTTATATTTGTTTTGACGAGAATAAGAGGAATTATATTGATAACGTGTCGGTCATCCTGTGCACACCCACATGCAACAATTAAGAGCGTAGCTGTTATTTAAATTCATTCGGTGTCAAAACTAGAGATTGTGTGAGCAGACTATGCACCACACACACACACGTACAGACAGATACACCCCTTTCACGTATACTGAAATAAAATTCCGAATCAGCACACCAACAATTAAACACACACGTAATGTTAAGAGAAATGCTTTCCTAGTTCTACCCCCAACACAAACACACACACACACTCACCAACACTCTAACACTGCGCATAGGTTGAACTGTTGTCGTATTCACACGAATGATCGGAAATCGTTCGATTGTGTGGCCAGTCCGGGACCGTCCAGTTATATGGATTCGCTCCTGCACAAACTGGGAGCGCACACTCAAATGACGATGCTCCAACGGCTCAACTTAAGAAAGCATATCATAGTTATATTTGGAACAGATGACATAACATACACACAATATCTAGTCTCTTATTATCCGGAACACATGCACGAACCGAACTCGGTTACGAGATCTAGCGATTCAGTAACTGTAGTGAACAATTTTGGCATTATGGACACATCGTTTTGCACGCCAAATTTATCAATTATATATTATACTCACCACTGAATGCTATTTCGTGCGAATTGATTTTGCAATTTTGGATACTTGGTTGTGAACATATTATATACAAATACAATGGATGGTTTTGTCAAATCGCTCAATGTATGTGTAGAGTAGGTCCCATAATCCCGGAATGTTCGTCGAAATCAAGACTCACCTATACGTTCGATACGCCCATGCTCACCAAATCAAACCAATATAAAAACACAATAAAAATAAATATAGTCAAATGACGGTTTCGTTTTTTTTATAAAATATCCTCGATGTAACATTAGAAATCTGATGAAATTGTAGAATATGCAGATGGCGGTATTGTGATTATGAGTGTATCGAAATTTGTTGTAATATCGCTTCAACAATTCCCGGTGCATCAGAGTTCCGTTGCATACGATTGAATCATTTTATTACGGCGCTCTCTCTCTAATGACGATGACAATTTTGTCTTCCAAGATCAACACGGTCGTATTACAAGCAATTTTCACATACTGCACAAAATGTCATTATAAGTTGTCATCTGTTCGTTTCCTAACAACAGTCTCACACTTTTTACACACACTTTATATAAGCCATAAATATACATAACATTCAGCAACTGCTTTGAACCACCACACGCGAAAACAGCACACTAGCACATGCAAAACTAATTGAATCATCTGTGAAGTACACGCATGGAGAAAAACCAACTCAATGTGGTATTATGTATAAAATATATGTATAAGGCGTAAACTCACACACAACACAGAATAAAGCTACAAGCATACCATAAAATATGCATGTACATGTACATATTAGATGTACATTTTTTTACCACACTATTATATCATTAAATCGGATGGAAACCGATGATGATATAATGCAGAACAAGATCAGGAACTTTTTTAAGTAATTATAATTATATTAAACGAAACGAAAAAGCAAACAAAATATATAGTGCTACCATGATTAAATTAAAAAACAATGAGATTGTCACGTATGAAAAAATACACACTAATATGTGTTCGAATCGCGCTGAAACACAATTCGTTAAATGTTCCATTCCAAGATTATTATGTGTTTCAAGCCGAATATGCATACATCACAAAACCTACTCGAAGATTTATATTGTTTTTACCATTCATATAGGTTCATACTCATTATGAATTTGAAATTTCAATAAAGCGATTAGTATATGATTTGAACATCATAAAACATAGTTTATGTGCTTGTGCAGATTATCGAATGTGCTACACTAATATAACACTACGGCAATGTAGATATATATTAGTAGAGGATAGAATAACACAGCATAGCCCATAAACAACAGGTACTATACGAGTATCTTCTTCAATCAAAATCACACATTGTCACAACTAATCAACCAGCAGCACGATCACTTCAGAAATTCTCCAAACTCTCCACTAAATCACCTTTCAAGCAGTGTCGTCTTCGTCTTGATCTGACATTCACCGTTTTATTTCCCAATATTGACTCATGGAATATCTGAGTACATGTTCATCCTGAAATGATCACATTACAAGAATCAACACACATTAAATCTTCACCTAATGCTGTTATTTACTGTAGTAATGATATATGCATGACTATATGGTATACTTAGGAAGCATTCAAAAAGCACACAAACACTCGTACACACACACTCACCTTATACAGAAATCCCAGATATTGTAACACTATAAGACACTCACACTTATCCAATTGAAGATATTACGATTTATATTAGAGCACCATATTTGCACATCGTGTGCACCATTTATTGAAGCCATTATCGAATTCCCTAACATTACAACACAGAAAGAAAACGTACACACACATTATATTAGTATATGCACATGCACTTGAACACTTACCAACAAATATATATTATTATATAATCACACACGTCCATGCGCACACTTATACTTAAACCACGACACCACAGACGAACTACATATTAAGAAGTATTACTCACTAATACATCACTATGGTAATAGATACATATACTATTATATGATATGCCGTATTATGTATTACTACATGCACACGAACGACGTTCGTATGTATAACGTATTAATATTATAAGCTGCGACAAGTGGGGAGTGTGGTGTGTGTGCGATTCCATTTGCGTGTGCGCTCTCATCAACGATCCTCTGCGCTCGCATCCCTTCGCGTGAATTAATCCATTCGTCGCCTCTTTGACACGCCACACACCTAATGGTAACACTTTTCATTCACCCTTTGCTGGTTTTAAATCGAATTCATCAAGTGTTTTTCATTTCACTCCAACATTTTCATTTTCTGATGAGATCGAAAGTTGTTTGCTATATGTTGAAAGCTGCGTTTTAGCAGTTTTCATTGCGAATCAGTTTCCAGATATCAATTGAAACAGACCGACTTCAGCGTTCATCTAATTATATATGCAAGCGATGATGTGGCTCATCGATCTGAGCCGAGTCGCACACGCGGGACTCTTCACACACAACATTTCCTACTTCTTGCACGCCTTAATTCACGAAATTCTAAACTGGAAATATAACTTATATAGTAGCGACACACACATTAAACCGAAACAGATGAAAATGAAGAAGAGAACAACCATTCCAATTTAAATCGGAGTCAAAAATAACCAAATCACAAAAGCAACCACAAAAATAACTCCAACAATAGAGTATATCGAACATATATACTACAGATATATATATATATATTATATATATAGTATTATATATATGAATATATATAATTACTATATATAGATACGAACAAAATAAATATGTCGATATAGGCAATTTTACAAGGAAACCGCATAATTTAAAATAACCCGTAAACCAAGCACACTCACACAAACTACAAGAAAACTCACATAACCACATTGTATGAAACATGATCTACTGACCCGTATATGATATGAATATATATTTAAACCCCAAAAATATATATTACATAATGTATTAGTCACACGAACAGCGAACGTCTATAACAACACACACACACAATCCTACACTCAACATAAATACGGCGACACACACATATTTCACGATTATTTGTTGGCATTCGTTTCTGTAAATCACGTTCAATAAATTCAACTGAAAACGAAACATTTATATGAGTATATTTTATATTGTTCGTCGTCTGAGTGGCGCAGAGCACAGGGATTAAGGAGTGCCTGTCCCACGATCTGGGGATCCTGCGTCCAAATCCTAGGATGGTTCGTTTTAGGCTTTTTGTGTGTGATAATGGGGCCCGACCCCGAAAAGTGTTTTTTAGAAAAGTTTAAATCGACGAATGTCCTATACATATTATCAATATATTTTTTTTACATTATTGAAATTTACTCAGGAGTCATGATATTCAACTTGTTTCAAAATGTATGTTCCTTGGCTTACAAGTTGTGATATGGTCCAGAGTCTCAGCATTACTGAAGGAATATTAAACATATTTTTTTGCAATATCCGGATGTACATCAGTTTGTCTGAAATATTCATATGTGTACTTATATATCCATAAACGTAATTTTTCGTGTTCAAACACTAAATATTACAAAGAAATACCCTCATAAAATTCTCATGAGCAGCGCCCGTAAGAGAAGCGTACGAGCACATTTTAAATAGAACCATTTTCTCCACTGTTGTCACCTCGCTGTTAGAACGATTGTTCTAGTTCACTCCTGTGAAAAGTTATGGTCTCCAAACCAAAAACGGTGTTAAGATTTTCCATTTTTTAACAAGGTGTATAGTGTATACCATAAACTAATGCTCATTGAACAAAACTGAACCATTGCAATTTGTGTTGGTGTCCCTGAATAGATGGTCGAAAAAGAGAAGTGCAAGTCGTAAGGTAGTAAGTACACCAATAAATCGTCGCCGGGGTCGATTTTTATTTGGTCACTGAATTTATTAGACAGAGTATATTTCCACAAACACACAAAACGCATACACATGAAAATGTCGATCGGGACACACAGAACAGGAGCAAACAGACTACAGTAAAACGGGCAGACAGGGTGTGTGTGTGTATGTGTGGTCGGCTGTCGTTCCCGACCATCCGCACTTTTGGTTTCTCGCCACAGACTAATTAGTTACGAAGAGAGTGATTTGCATCGACATTAATATACTACGTTATATTCGAATCCCACGAATGCGCTGTGATTCGAATCACGCATTAATATTGCTGGCGTCGCCGGGCGGCCCGTTGTTTGTCGAAGCGCAATTCCATCTCCTCGAGAACTTTGGGCGTGTAGCGGACCACCAGCTTCACGGAGCCGACGGCCTGCTTCAGCAGTTCGACGGCCTTCTCGTGGTTCTCGCCATCCACCGACTGTGCGGAATGCCAAAAGGAAAGAGCTTATCAATAAATATCGTCCGCCGAGTTTCGTTCGCATCGCACTTACGGTTCCGTTGACGGAGAGCAGCTGATCGCCGCGCTTCAGGCCGCCATGTCGGTCGGCCACGCCGCCGGGAATAATGCGCGAAATGTAGATGGGCGAGTTCTGCTCCTTGCCGCCCATCACGTTGAAGCCCAAACCTGCGAACGGAATAGCAAATAAATTTGGCGGTAATGTGGGGGTTGCTTCGCCCAATGTTACATTGGACCTAATTATGCATCGCATTTTCGTGATTATATTTCAATCTTGAGGAACATTTGTGTCTTATTTTTTGTTATGAGTTATGAGTATAAATTTTTAGTCAATTGGTACAAATGTTGTCAAGAGACGACATAAATTGAGTGTGGAATTGGTCATTAATCTGAATATGAATGTAAGCAGATCCGATGATGATGAATTGACCTGATTAACTGACTGATGAACTGACCAACGATTCCATTGCCCAAAATGTGCATATCACAATTTATGCAGATTTTCGTCCCGCATTAGAAATTCGTACTAAACATCAAACACCGCTACTATTACTACACCAATTAGTTGACTTAACATGCCATAAAATCGGATATTCCAATTTTGCGACAATTTTTTAGGACAAGCTACAATTATCAGAAAATTCCAATGATACAGGTTTGTTGAATAAACATAATTATTTCAAATGCACAAAATAACGCGAATCAAAAGTCTCATCTTAAGCTGACTACGTCCTAAACAAGGTCTCTCTAGAGAAATCACTCACAAGGGGAGGTCACGCACGTGTCGTTACGGATCACAGTGAGCGTCTAGCTGGTGATTCTAGGGGCAAAATAAAGAT